>MU155144.1:0-221400 GCA_015484465.1 Pholiota conissans
ATTTAGAATCCATTGCAAGATCCTTTGCTATTTGCATATAATAATAAATACAGGGAAGGTGAAAGGAGGTGTGAAAATACAGTAACACCACGGCAATTTAAAGCAGCGCAGTACCTATACAGAACAAGGCAGACAGATTATTCTAATGCAGACCTGAACATTGAACATTATTGAACCAGTGGGATATGCAGAGTTGAATCAAGGTTCTGTGGCATATTTCTTTGAGATTCATACATTTACACTGTAGGAGCACGCAAGTACAGACCGTACAGTATGCGTTGACACTGCAAGGTGCTGCACCTGCCACATGACATGCGCCGTCTATACCTTAATCAATGGCTTCTTAAGGTGTCGATGTCTCCTGTGTGACTACTCTCCATACTTGCTCGTATTTCCTCATCAAATTTGCCACCGAGGAGCACCGCTGTCTCGAACAGTCCTCAGCGCACGCATCTCCGACGAGACCTAAACAGATTGATTTGGCAGTCAGATAGTCATGTTCACTGGAAATAAGCATTCTCATGTGTCATGTTAAAATCATTGAGAGTATTACAAGTCAATATTTCTGAGATTATACGTGCACTATTATTGAAGAGAGCAACTTGAAGAACGAGAGCCCACGGCATGCTGGGCGACTCCAAGGTGCCGAGGTGGCGCGATCCACATGACCTTCGTCACAGGATTGTCACGTTCCCAGGCATCGCTTAACCTTGTTGAAGATGCATGAGCCATATCTTATAAGTTAAAGTAGAGCCCTCCGAGTCAAGCTAGTGTCAAGTTCAATTGAAGGCACTTTGGGTCATGTGATACAGAGAACACGAAACGCTGACATCACTTCCATAATGCTGCTTTCACTGTCCGATACACATCTCATACGCTACCGAGGGCGTCAGTTAATCGACTCTCCAGAACAAAAGCGGGGAGCGATCTGGATAAATCACTTATATCAGGTGCCACCGAAAACTGGAAAGTGTACTGTTTAATCTCACTGAAGTATTACACGAAACATATTACACAAAACATGGCTTCTCACTGGCGCACTTACTGGCAAAGAACTGGTCAAATGGTCGGAAAGACACTCTCAGATAGTGGGCAGATAATCATACACTGCTGTTTTCTTACTGACTAATTACATCTACCTTTAGTCGCGCTGATGAAGGGTGCGGACCCAGTGGGCAAAGCGCGGACAGTGTTTAGTTTTAACACGCAGCAAGATGTAAATAGTGTTGCGACAGGCTGCGACGGAGACAACGGCGGACTGTCAACCGTGAACTTTACCTTGGACACGCGTCCAGAAATCAATAAGCCGATTGGGAAGCCAGCGACGGCAATGTTCTGGGGCGACATGCGACTGAAGGTCAAGCCTGGAATGGAGAAAGTCGTTCGCGGAGGATGGGCTGGCTTCAGGAATAAGGTGCGTGCTTTCATTAGCTTGCATCCAATAGATGCGATGTACTAAGATATACTCTTTACCCTATCACTTCAACCAGAACAGGCCGACCTTGTTTGGAGACATGATGGACGACGCGTCAGGGTATAATTACCTCGCGCTACGATTACGGGCAGGAGGAGAACCCCAAACGCACAGCTCATACTTCGTGAACATACAGACAAGCGGACCCGTCCAAACAGACCTCTGGCAACATCGTCTGTTCTTCCGAAAACACAACAATTCTTGGGAAGATGTTTTTGTACGTTATTTTACTCGCTGTATTGCGTTGAGAAGCTAAATCCTTTTGGGCAAAGATCCCTTTCACTAGTTTCGTGCGCACGAATGCGGGCGAAATGTCAGAATATCAGATGGAGATGATGACGGAAAGTATTAAAAGCATTGGCATCTCTCTACTAGGTGGAAATAGCGGTGTAGAGGGAAAGTACGAATTGGGTATCGATTCGATACGGTTCGTTAATGAGGAAGATATGGCTGAGGCACTAGGTAAGGTTGGTTTGTTATGATTTTGTAACGTCTTTCTAAACACATTCTATAGAAGAGGAAATTTCAGAGGAACCATCTTTCGATGAAAAACGACCATAGCTTCTGTCTATGGTATTGATACGTACACGCCAAAGAAATGGTCACTTTAAATCAACAACTACATACCTGTGATATGTGACCCTATTTATTCGTAGACCAGACAAAGATGTGGAAAGCAGAGCAATATCAGATTGGACAAAAATGTTATATGTACTAATTTCTAACCTGATGTTTGTTATACTATTATGTTTAATGCGATACAAAGTCACTCGTAGGCAAGTGATGGAAGGATATCCAATCTTAAAAGAAGTACTGAATACATGGTTTGCTTATGGTGTAGAGAAATTCCAGCCGAGAAAAGGAGAGTATGGATCCAGAAAGGAAAATAGTAGGCAAACGGTGGACAGTGAATTTCCCGAAATCGACGAGATAGAGCATGAGGGTTGAATAAGATAACATCGAAAAACAAACAAGGACGGTCAGCAAAAGATTAAAAGGAGGAAACAGACAGAAAAACTAAGGGGAATCAAAGAATGACACAGCCAGCGCAGCATCCAGGAGCGTCATCGTGCTGCTCTTTTCCGCCATAAGAACCGGGTGCACCCCCTGCATTTCCGGCAAGGGCCGGGCGACCAGTTTGTTGTTCCTGCCGATAGTGATAAGTAGTTACTCCATGATGCATATCGTTATTCTCAAACCTTGTTGTACTTCCTGATTTCCCGGACAAGATTGCTGAAAGCCTCATCGACATTGATCCGTTGCTTCGCTGATGTTTCGATAAACTTGCAGCCAAAGTGCTTGGCAAGGTCACGACCCTCTGAAGAAATGCTTTAAATTATAGTAACAGGAGAGGAATCTGGGAGACATTACCATTCATGCCAACTTGACGTTCGTATTCCAAGTCACACTTATTCGCGACGACGATAACGGGGAAAGAGTCCTGATCCTTGACGCGAAGGATCTGCTGGTGGAAGGTGCTGATTTCCTCGAAAGAATCACGCGAAGTGATGGAGTAGACGAGGAGGAAGCCCTCTCCAGTGCGCATGTATTGTTCTCGCATGGCACTAGACCATAATTCAGTAATTACGAAAGATGTTGCGACAAAAATGAGAAGACAATGTAAAATTCCACGCCTCGAGGTGGCATGCGTTCGCGAAAAAAGGGGCGTGATAACGTCAACAAAAAAGAAACATACCCGTATTCTTCCTGACCAGCAGTATCCAGGACGTCGAGGAGGGCAACCTCTTCGTCAATCACGCATTGTTTGCGGTACGAATCTTAGAGGTGGTCAGCGTTGCCCGAACACTGGTGCGTACCGCGGAACTCACCCTCAATGGTGGGGTCATACTCGTCAACGAAATGGCTCTGAATAAACTGAATAGTCAAAGCAGATTTGCCGACACCTGGCGAAAAGGAGTAACATGAGAAAAAATAGGCTGGTGAATCGCGGTAGCTGCTAACCTCCTCCTCCTACAACGACCAACTTGTACTCTCTCAAGAACTGAGCCTGCAGAGGGGTCAGCAACGCGGCGCAAGGCGGAAGAAAGATAAGAAGGACGGACTCTGGCAGCCATAGTATAAAAAAGGTGTGAAGCAGAGGAGGAAGGGGATGACAGCGGGAGGAGACTGCGTTACAAGCGGGGAAACGAGATTCAAGGAATATCAAATCCCGCTGTATTGGGAAGAAACAATGATAGCCAAGCACGCACAAATACTAGAAACACATCTCCAGCGCTCACATCACCCATTCTCACTCCCATCGTCCGCTATGACACTCCACCTGTTCCAACAGTTGTCTCCAATGATGAGCCTGTGAATTGTAAAATTGCACTCTCTGCTCGAATGGGATATGTCTGCTCTTGAATCCAACCTCAACTTTCAAGTTCCTACCCACAGCGGCACAGCCTGACACTTCTGTCTGTTATTTGACAGCGATATCAACGCAATTCGCAGCGTTCAATTCAGTTTTTCTGCTATATGCATGCTGCCACGCACGAGCGTCTGACCGAGACTCCATACGGTGATCTTTGCTGCTGTATAGTTGGGTATGAGTCGGGACTTGAGTATTGATGCCTGCATTATGGAGATTTCATCTGCTGTCTGCAAAAAAGAATGTAGAATGTTCTCCTATTTCTGCTTCGAATATTTTGCACTAATATACATTCTATCACCCAGCACTAGGAACATCACGAAATGAACTGATCCCGCAATATCAGCGAGGTTTTTTGAGGACATTCCTTGAAACTTTATTATGCTCTTCCGATTTATCCTTGGCCTTTTCGTCTCCTTTGGCATTTCTTGTATCTGATGGAGGTAGAGCAGGCCGCGGAGGAGGTGGCGTGGCAAACTGGCACAATAGCTCCACCTTCAAGATTCAGTTAGCACCGATTTACATTTTCAATTTTTCGAAATCCGCTCACTTTCGCCGCGTAGCTTTCGTATGAATCTTTGATATTAGTCCAACTTGATCTCACAGTCTTCAAACGCAGCTCTGGAGCTTTTGTATTGCGTAGCTCTTTAATCCGCGCTGTGACCACTCCCAAAAGCGTTTCGGCATGCGTCCAGAATGAGGCAAACTCGTCTATGCATATGTTGAGCTGATTGAGATCCTTGGCCACCTCATGCATTGTCTCTAAAGCCTCTTCGCAGCTCTGGCTTCGAAACACTCTATCTGTTTGATTATTTTAGCTTCTTTTATATGCTCGACTTCATGACCTCCGCACCTGAAATGCTCCGTGACATACGCTTGTCAAGCATATCTGATAGCAATTGTATAACCGGAAGCGCGACTGGTAAGAAAATAAGTGCAGGAGGGAAAGCGATGGCAGCAGCGCCCCCTGCAACAGCAGCGAAAGCCGTACCTACCGCCTTCCCAACATTCACCCATTCCTTATTCTTTTTTGCCACTTCTAGTTTCCTTATTTCTTCTTTGTGCTCCTCTTGGATTTTCAGCACTTGTCCAGGGATTTCATTGGTTATCTATCTCAAATATGCAACTCCTGATCAACAACATGACTTTGGGATACCTCGATTAAACTCACCAAAATTAATTCTGTGCGAACGCTGCAAAATTTGGTGACCATCTTTTTTGTCTCTTTCGTCATAGTCTTCGTTTGCGGTATCATGTCATTCACGAAGCGCTCGATATCGGCCGAGCGAATATGCTTATCCGCCAGATAATCGCACATGTGTATCATGTCTTCGCTGACTTTGAAGCCACGCTGAGCGACCTCTCTACTGTGTTTCATGGCCTTGACGAACGAGGCACTGAGGTCCTGAACTGCTGAAATTAGACGCATGGCATCTGGGTGGTCCGACCTGGTGTTTCAACTTCAGTATATGTACCAATTATCCGAATCGATTTGAGCTTAGGGACTAACCTTGCATGATTCCAGGGTTCCAGAATCGCCAAGTTACGGCCAGCAAGCTCAATAAGTTTCTGAATATCACTGGGTTGCCTATTTGCGGCAAGGCTGAGTGTCTTCAAGACGGACTCGACGTCCGTGTTATTCTTTGTCGAGGTCATTATAATCTGAGTAATAAGCCAAGGATTTATGTTACAAGTCTGTTGACAATCCGTTTCTTATATTCCCTAAAATTCAATGCCTTTTTCTCTTGAATGCTGTCCAGAACTTCATTTTGAGTCGAAGCGGAACCGACGATTTGATACCGACGTGCGGGGCACAGCCTTCGCTCTCCTGAACAGCATTACACATTTGGCATCGGGAATAACAGGGAATAGTAACGCGATTGCGATAGTTGGGACTACTAGTAGGGTACATCTATTGAACTCAAAGGGGCATTGCACCACAAGCAAAGCGCTTAGCAGGCTGTGTGGCACATTATTTAATTCAAGGCTGTGCCATGGGTACTAGTGCAGACGCTTAACTGCTTGGCGGTGTTTGTCACACGCATGCGCTTAAGCGCCCGAGCGGCGGATTGACACCGGGCGTGGCGCTCAAGGCGATGCGTACCTCGGTCCCAATTGATTCCAGCGTAAGGAGAACAGTCATTTCGTGTAACATTCCGACCATCACAAGTTGTCGAAACAGGTTGTCTTCAATAGTATAATAGATTGCTCTCGGTCAAGGTCACCGCGTTGTACCCGCCTCGATCTCGACAATAATCCTACATGTAAGCCCCCTATTCTCACCTATTTAATCGCCCTACCTAACAGATCTCTTTGTGCGATTCCATAGCATGAACGACCTCGATGTCACATCCGCTTTCAAAACCATTGGCGCCAGTATTCAAAATACTATGGCGTCAGTCCATAGCTTGGACGTCGCAGCTGTTAACGCCCAGCCAGTTCCACGGCTACGCAGGGAGTTTCCAGCCTGGCGCCACACACTCAAAAACCACTGGGCTGAAATCAAAGACAATCTTGTCCGATGCTATGATTCGCTCGACTCGCTCATTATTCTGGTATCTTCGATTGGACAAAGTCCCGATAGCGAATGCATTACATTCCTCCAAGAACAGATGAAAAGCATTCACGAACTAGAAATCAGCTTTCGCGCTTCAATCACGCAGAACTCGAATATTTCCAATAAATTTGCCTTTGCAAGCAAAAGGCTTTTATCTTCGCGCCGAAGCAGCATCAATACAAATGATATTAACAGTTCTCCGACTGGTTTGTCATTTCAGAGGCAGCGACCTTCCGGTGAGTGTACCACATTTAGCCATCTGGTGAATTCTTTGCTAATCAGCCGCCCGGCGAATACGATAGTTGCTCCTGGATTGTCCCCAGAACTCCGCGCTTTCGTCGCCAATCAGATAGACGCCGCCTACCCAGATAGCTCAGCTGCGTCCGCGTCGGCCTCAAGGTATCTCGAAGATACGGAGAAGCACTTAACCACAATCCTTGACTTCTGGGTCGCTTTACGGACCGATTGGCAGAATACGTACGCCATTCCTATTTCAAAGCAAAGAATAGTGGAGAAATATAACCGCCGGGTACCGTCCTGGACGCTTAACCTCGGACACATCAGTGATGCGATCGCCTCTATAACCCGGTCAATCGATGCTATTACAATTGAAGCGGCAAGAATTCCCCAGCGGCGGCGCACTGAAGATACTTTCCCAAGCATTCCCTCTTCCTATCTGGATAGTGTCGGCACATCCCTGAGCACTGAGCGCCCGCTTCCCCCACTTCCGCCTTTAAATGACGCCACACCACGGTATTCACATCATCATATCGTGCCGATAACAGCAACAACCTCTGCAACTCAAAGATCTGGGTCGGCTTCGACGTTGTCGAAGAAGTTGAAGAAAATAAATCGGAGCTCGAGTTCCGGGCCTAACAACCAAGAAATCACATCTAAATCCAGAGCGAATAAATTTGCCCCATCATTGAAAGAGTTATTCGTCCCAAGCTATTCACCAAGCAAGAAGGGCATATGATTTATGAACATTACTGTGGATTGATGCTTTTTTACCTACACCCGAAGCTCTATATCACGCATATTTACCAAATGGAGAGTCAATTACCATAAAAAGCAATTACGCCCAACAGTGCAATGTAAATATATATACTATTGCATCAAGAGCAACCGTACAGAATAAGTAGGGGCACTAATTGTCCAACGAGCGGCCGCAGTTTCCGAAGATCGCGGAGAGGCCTAATGTCAGCCTTTCTCTCTCCCAGTCGACTTGCATATAGATAGCGTGGACCGCAGTTTTTACGATATCGATAACCTTCAATAAGTCCTGCATAAATAAGTTTCATTAAATTTTTTTTGGGTGCCCACTACAGTACAGAACGGCCTATTTCCTCCCCTTCCTCTTCTTACCCTCAGTACCGCTGGTTTCTACGCCACTAAGTTCGTCTCCGCTGGTGCCGCTGACCGCTCCACTTTGCTTCTTGCCGGATTTTCCTTTGCGGAGATGGTGTTCGGGAATCCATTCCTCTTGATATCCTCCTGCGCCGGTAGCGGTTGCGGCGACCGGGGAGCTGATAGCTTCGGTTGTCGCATTCTTTACGCGGGGCTTCTTGGATTGGGGGACAAATGTAGTGTAAGCCAGATAGACTAATCCTCCGAAGATGGCCGCGACGATGGCGTAAGTTGACAATCTACAGAGACATGTTTAGAAAGGCGAAGAAAATCTCCGAAGAGTTATTCATACAATTTCAAGTCGAATATAGAGAGAGCAGGTTCAACAACGGTAACAATTGAGTCGTAAGCCTCAACTTTGTAAGTTCCATCCTGGAAGGATACTGTCGTCAGAATGGTGATTATTAAAAGGAACATGTTAGTATACCTCAGCGCTGTGTTCCACCCAAATGTTCAAACGATGATCTCCGGGCTATCAAAGGGATGCAACGTGTCAGCCGCTATGGAATAACCGAACTCAACATGTCGAAGGTACCTTGAACCTATTTGCGACATTAACGGATATAATAATCAAATATCATAAGACCTACTCGCTATAGAACGTGAAGGGAATTTGTAGCTTCAACTCCTCAAGAAGAGGGACTCCGTATTTCAAACTAGTCAACTGTGTATGGAATGCAAGTTAGCCGAGGGTCTACGCATATACGGCTTCAACTACTTATACTTACGTTCTTGAGAACAACATTGGTGTCGGGATTCAGTAAAGCACCTCCGATGCTCAGAAGAGTTGCATTACGGCCCGACTTGTTTTCCACCGTAATCGTTATCGTGTTCTTTTCTCCGTTGACGATATCTGTCAGACGACCGATGAGTGAGGAACATCCATGACACTAACGATACCGCGTACGATTGAACGCATTAGTCTCTGGAAAAGCCGCAGTCGCCACAACTTCGGGTACAGTTTCTTTCTCCGCTGAAGTAAAAAGTTGCGTATTAATTCATGATCATGCGAAGTCAAGGCAGGGTGCGTACGTGTTTCGGATGCCAGCGTAAGTCCAAACATAGCGAGCGACAAAGCCGCGCTAAAAACAGTCCCAACACGCATTTTCAGAAAGCGTTGAGGAATAGGAAGATATGGAATGAGGGAGTGAACCAGAGTTGAAAGTCTGCCACGTCCTCAACCGCAACGCCTTCACGAAAACAGCACCTGACCTCGACATATCGCATCACGACGTGATGCAATCTTATCTTATCTAAACCAGTGCTTCAGCCGCCTGAGAGCGCGCTGCAGCTCAGGTACATACACTTGCCTACACTTCAAAAAAGTGGTGAGCTTCCATTCTCATGCGTTAAGTACGTTGACTCATTTCTATCCATGAGGATTGCGGGTTTCTGACTAGAGCAAGAGAATTTTTCTGATTATTTCTGGCTTCTTGGGACTATCCGCAAGATGCCCAACGGTGGTTTCTCCAAATTGAAGAGGGTGCATACACCATTGTTACATAGATATTTAATATGGAAGGGTCAGACGCAGGACAGGACCGAGCGTTTGGTGAGCAGGACGTTCTCATTGGATCGTCGCCGAGGGTCTTCCTCATGGTCGACATCCAACGAGCTAATTACTTGTATCTGAGAAGGAATTATATTTCGTACACGACGGGTCGAGCAGACGATCAGTATATGATATCGTATAAGCTAATGGTGTGATGCAGAATTGTTCGCCCAAGATATGATACAACAACCTTCGTAGGGGTAAATGAGGCGCAGATCATTGAAGGGATCTGCTGCCATATTAAAAGGTGGCAAGATCGTCGAAGACGTGGAAGAAAAAATAAGGGGTCACGATATTTGGAACGAGGGCTCTGGATCATGCGCGGGCCTAAAGATGAACGTGCCAAAAGGCGAAGAAGCTCTACTCAAGCTTGGTTACTCAAGCTCGGTCAGGCAACTCCCTTCTTTTTTAGCAAATCTTTAGCTGTTTCTTCGCTTTCACCAGCGGGGTCCGGAAGCCAAAATGCCTAGAATATTCTCAGCATGATGTTCAAAAAGAAAGCGGAGATAGATGAACACGAACCAATTCCGTCCCAGCTGTGCACATCATTGCAAATCGTGGATTAAACTTCACGCATCGTGCAGGTCCTGGGTGTCCGTCCAAGATTGTAGTTGCTTGCACCTTCATTGGAGGGAATTTACGATCATGGTCGCTCCGATTTTGAAGATTTTGGACGTCCCAAATGAAGATTCTACCATCTAGACTCCCACCTAGAACATATTTACTATCAGGAGTCCAAGAAACTTCCTCGCCGCTGATTCCTTTCGCTGGTTCAATCAGCTCAGGAACGGCGAGGCTTCTTCTCTCCAATCCTATGTGGCCTTCGAGCTTAGCAATCATTTGGCCTTCAAACGCGTCCAAAATGTAATGTGCATTCCCAGAGCATCCCAGCAGAAGGTATTTTCCATCAGCCGAAAAGGACATATGCGTGACGAAGATAGGTCGAGGTGGGTAGCTGATCTGAGCTAGAGTTGGATCGTTGAGTTCGACGGCGAGGAACGGCGATTTGTCAAAATTGGCTTGATCATATAACAAAATTCTTGCGAAAGCTCCTACGGCCACTGCAAACACCATTCCAGTAGAATCATAGGCAACGATTGGAGGACACGGAAGTGACAGAAGACCTCTACATGTAGGTGTTCGAAGATCCCAAAGACGAACGGTTTTGTCCAAAGATCCTGACATGAATCCATCGTCAATAGGTGATACTTCCAAAGATACGACCTTGCCCTTGTGTCCTCGGAAATATTGAAGATATTTGTTGTCGTGTAGTGAATGATATCGTATAGTGTCGTCTTCTTTCGTCGACGCGTATATGATGGCCGAGTTCTTGTGGGTGAAGCGGGGCAAATCTACACCATATTTTTTCGAGTAAAGGGTCTTTGTGAGTCTTTTGTCTTTGATTAGTGCAGTTCAACGGGAGATACGATGGCATGACACTTGCTTGCCAGTTTTGCAATTATACACTCTAAAAGTCTCGTCCTCCCCGGCCGTAACGACCTGATCGCCCCTATCGTCAAACGTAATTCCAGTAATGCTACGTGGAGGAGGAGGGGTCTTCTGTTGCTGATTGCCACTGGCTTGGGGCGGAGGGCCGGGATCGATGGCATTTTTGAAGATTTTGGCTGGTTTCAACTTCGTCTATACAAGCGAAAGTATCAGAGATCAGTGACTAGATGGTCTACAGAAGCATACCATAATCTGGTTGTTGAGAGACAACGATGGGGGCGTTGGATTTCCATTGCTGGTGCTGGGGTTAGGCGCCATCCTGGAAGAGATCAGCGCCCAAGAGAGCAATGTTAGGCGGAGTTTAAAATCGTAATTTTGAGCTCTTCGTACTGGTTTTTGTTGTTTGTTCTCTTTCCTCATGGGCGACATCGACGAAACTGCGAAACTATGGAAAGTCAATCGAACGGTCCACGAACTTGTGAAAGATAGAGTTAGTCGCAACTGAGGATAGCTTGGGATACACAATCTCATGGTTCATTCGTTCAGGGCTTCCAAGTTTCTGATGAAGAAATCAACATGGACCTCCAACGGTTTCGGGATTCATACGCAAATAGCAGTGGTGTCGTCGAGTGAGCTTGTTATCATTATTTTCTCATAAGATCATTCATTAAGGATGAATCTATAGTCGACAACAGCTGAACTTCTACACGACATCTCGAACGAATCCATCCGACCAAATCTTCGTCTTTTTCTCCGATGAGAAAAGTGTGGGCGTCAAATCAATGAGAAAGTGCGTTGAGCATCTTTAAAATGGAGATATCTGTCCTCATCATTTTCCGTGCCAGGCTCCTCAATATCCTCGAGGAGAAATCCATCCAACGCGGAATTATCGTGTTCCCAGGCAATATGACTCCATCAGCCCGCAAGGTGCATTGTACATGTTCCACTACATTCTGTGCCATCTTTCTGATGTCCCCACACTCAGGTTATTCTCGCTATGTCCTCTGAATACCGATTAGAAGAATTTTCAGAAGCAGACCTTCTTGTAAACATTGTACATCATACCTTAGTACCCCGTCATGAGGTTTTAACGCCAGAAGAGAAGAAAATTTTGCTGGAAAAATAGTGCGTGCTGCGATGTCGTTGTTTGTGATTCTTGTTGACGCGCGTTCGGTTTCAGCCGTTTGAAAGAGACCCAACTACCTCGCATCCAGCTGGCAGACCCCGTCGCCCGATATTATGGTCTCCGCCGCGGACAAGTTGTCAAGATCACCAGACCTAGTGAGACCAGTGGACGCTATGCAAGCTATCGTATATGCTTCTAGCGCTACCGTGCCATCTTTGTGAAAATGGACGTATTGGGCGTTATGTTCTCGTCTTTTTGTATCTAACTTTTCTTCCTTGTCGTCATCTACTGTTCTGCATCGTTATTCGCATTATTCACATCCTTTCTAATTGTATACAACGTCAATCTGCACTCGCCATGGGCAAGACTGTCCGCGGCCTTCCATGCTTTAGGTTAAACATGCTCTACATCTCTTTCAAGGTGCCGAGGTTTCCATGGGCCCTTGTCGTAATGCTTTGTCTTGCACAACTGGTTCAACTAAGTTTTTTCATTCGGTCAGTTGATACTATAATGGGACTGATTGTAGAGCAGCACCCATTAATTTTCTTGTTAACTCCGGTTGCATGGCCAGGTGAGCCCAGTCATAACTTTGAAGAGATACTTTTTCTTAGAATCTCGTCATCTACAGGAACATTTTAAAGATCTTCTTGATCATCAGTAAAGGCTATAAGGATCTTTGCCTATCAAGCACCATTTGTAATGTTGGCCATTCTGGTTATTCTCAATCTCCAGAACCATCTTCTAGCCTGTTTTATCACTATTCCCAACGTTTTTTTTCATTCGCAGAGCATCATTTTTAGACTCATTTGATCTTGAATCTCAACCTGTCGACCTCTCGATTAAAATGTACCGCCTTTCGGAAATTTCGCTGCACCTCCAGGTCATCTCTGAGCTCGTCGACTTTTGAACCCAAATATAAAATCCTCCGCTCGTCTCTGCTCCTACTTTTCTTTCTCTGTGAGAAACTGGTATCGAACTTGCCGGGTGGCATCCCTCCGGCAGAGGGATAACGACTATCACGTATGTACCCCTCATCTGCCACCACCAATCATATGTAACAGCCTCTTATCTAGCCGTTCGCGCCTTCCGGTGAATGTCCAGTCTCTTTGACGGTTACTCTTCGAACTTCCCCGTGGATTATTCCACTTCGGAAGATTATCTCTAGCTCCCATCTCAGGCGCCATCCAACCTCACACCTAGATTCCACCATATATGCATAGACCATCGACGATCAGGCCTTTCTCCGAAGAAGGAATACTATTTTTCTGGCACGTTGTTCACCCTGTTGGTCTGTGGCCTCGCACTGACTGAGCTGAAGGCTCTGCCAAAGGTTTAAAGCAAATGTCTGCATCAAACTGAATTATCACAACGTACACTTGTCGTAGACGTATTGAAAACTTCGATCAGTTTTTGGAGTCGTCAAGCAGTATGTATTGACTTTGCCGGAGGCGAGTAAGGCACTCCCGATGTTGCCGCGGACACATGGCTGAGCGATCCGTCGAAAGCCGTACCTGCCTTCTGGTCTCCGAAAAACGTGGGAGACCGGCAAGAAAGTGAAAGTCTCGATTAACGCTCACCCGTGCAATTCAACGGTGTATGGATTTAGTTAATGTTGAGTTGATGAGCTCTGCTGTTACGTTATATTGCCAAAACTCTCCCGACAGGATACTGAAACCCGGGGACTCCGTATAATAGAATGCAGGGTGATAGTTCTTATCATATCGCAGTGATGAAGGACCCTGTGTTTGTTATTGATCGTGCAAAGTTGGAATATTTCACGAGCGATAGCGATACACGAAAATGTGCACTTATTCAAATTTAGGTTATGACGCGACGAGCAGGTGTCAGGGTTTCGGTGGGCGTTTTACTTCCCTTGTTCTCTTCTGAGCTACGCAATGTCATTCATATGCATACCCTCCGATGGCCAATGACGATGAAACATCTTATGCATATCATCTTTTTTTGGCGGCGACTAGACCGCCTCCGAAAAAATCAATCGGAGTTAGTAGTTTTTCAAGGTTGTGTGCAAAAGATGGATCTTTCCGCATTTGAAGACCAATGACTGGAAATAGTAGATGATTATAAAGCTAGGTGGGCTTTAATTTGAACATCACCAACACTTTGTATTTATAATTTGGCGAGAGGGCGCATAACCCTTACCTTCAGGTCTGGGGGATTCTAATAGGCGTGAATTTCCAAGTAACCTTCAGAGTTCAAAAGGTTGAGCTTCTTTCAAAAACCGCGGATGTAATGTTCTATCGTTGGGTGAGTTGAGGGGCTGTTATAATGGGTTTTTGTAAAGGTGTGTAGGCGGTTGGAGACTAAAGCTTGCAAAATGAAGAATTCCAGGACTCAATATCAATGACACTGTTATGCCGAAGGGGTCGCAAGGTATCATCCAAAATAATTCAGTGCTTGTGCATTAACGTGATGTCATAAATCGGCCTTGCCCTTCGGAGTCCACATTCGCAACGAGCGGCTCCTGCAAGGTGAATTAGATAATCCATATAATTGACCTCCACTTAAAGTTTGCAATGGATAATTGCTACCACGCGCTCCATGAGTGTAAATCGCATCAATATTATGAGCCAAAATATGCTTTGAAAGCGTGAATTAAGCCTGCGAGTGTGCCAGGGACTTGCGGTGTGCTACGCAGTAGGTATGCGTCCAAGCTATTTTTCTCATGATGGCAAATCAATTATCACCGAAAGACTCGGAAAATGAACACGCAGACGATACTTCGCAAAAAAGGCCATGGATTTTGTTGTTAAGAAACCTTTTCTCTCAATGTCAGAAATCCTCAAAAAATCAACGTTTAAGTGCAGGTATTTTTCGAATAGCATGCGAATCAACACGAGATGACCGTTTAGGAAGGAGAGATGCTGGAAAAAGAAACGCGTGCAAGCTGGTGCAAACAAATGCACCCATAAAATCCGGCTATTTTCGGCAGTGCCGGTAGGTCTTGTGCTTAAAAAAAACCAAAACGTCTACATGAGTAAGTACAACGCCCATCTAGCCGAGGTCCCCATTGTCCAGACTTACCGCGTTAAATTCCCCATATGATTACGCTGAATACCGTCATTGCTGTCGATGAGATCGGTGCCAAATTCTTTACAGGAAGTGCCAGTCCTACGGAGATGAACGGTTTCAGACTTTGGGGTGTTCTTTCAGTAAATCTACAGATTCGCTAGATGTTCAAACTTGCGCCCGCAGAGATGAGATCGGGTTCGCTGCAATCGTTCCGACACTGGAAACCCAAATAGTCCATACCCCATTACCAGCTGACTACTTTGAAATCGTATAAAGGGTGCTAGAGTACGTCCATTCCGATCCAACAATTTTCATTATCTTATTCTCTCCTAGGCCAACTCGACGCTTCTCCAAAGCTCACATTCATCTCCACAATGAGCTCCCAACTATCGCCTCGCCAATTTCGCCTTCCCGATCTTTTTGCTTCATGTTCACTAAAAGCATCGACCAATCCCCAGTATAAAGAGGCATCGGCTGAGTCCCGGATATGGATAAACAGCTTCAATGTCTTTACCGACAGGAAACGTGCAGACTTCATACAAGGGCAAAACGAGCTCCTTTGTTCCTACGTATACTCATACGCTAGATACGAGCAATTTAGAACAACATGCGATTTCGTGAGTTTCGTCACGACGTTTTTCATCTCCCACCCTGACATGCTATATTCAGGTCAACCTCCTTTTCATTGTAGACGAAGTCAGCGACGACCAGAATGGCGTTGAGGCGCGCAAAACTGGACAAGTATTCGCTCAAGCTATGAAGTATCCTGAATGGAATGACGGTTCAAAGCTTGCAAAGATCACCAAAGAGTACGTTCATTCACGACAATAATTTTGAATTTGGACTCACGTTGAAGTGTATAGATACCGTGCTCGCTTTATGCGCACTGCTGGACCGAAGAACGTGAAGAGATACGTCGACCTCTGCGAGGCATACACTGATTGTGTGGCCACCGAGGCCGAGCTCAGAGAGCGAGGTGAAGTTCTCGACGTTAAGAACTTTATTCCCCTCCGCCGAAACAACAGCGCCGTTCTTCTATGCTTCGCCCTCGTCGAGTATATCCTCGGAATCGATCTCGATGATGAGGTCTACGAAGACGAGGACTTCAAAAACGCCTATTGGGCGGCTTGCGATCACGTTTGCTGGGCAAACGTAAGCGTTCGCATCTTTTCTTTAAAATTATGCACTCAGCTCAGATCTGCCCCCCTCAGGATCTTTACTCCTACAATATGGAGCAAGCAAAAGGCCATACCGGCAACAACATCGTTACGGTTCTAATGGAAGAAAACAACACCTCCCTTCAGGAAACAGTTGACTATATCGGTGTTCAGTGCAACAAGTTCTTGGAGGTATACATGTCCTCCAAGGCCAAGCTTTCGCCCACTCTTGGACCAGATGCCGCGCGCTTTATCGAAGCCATTGGAAATTGGATCATTGGCAATATTTCGTCAGTTGTTTTCACCTCCGCATTTGGAACACGACCACTAAATCTCATTTTCACTTCTTATAGATGGAGTTTCGAGACTGCTCGTTACTTTGGCGCCGAGCGATTAGATGTTAAGGAAACTGGAATCGTCCATCTTCGACCCAAAGAAATCGTCGATGACAGTTGTGAATCTTCAGATGAAGAGTGAAAATTTTCTTCTATCTTCTAAAATACGCTCATCTTGCACACCATCTCTACTATGGAACGCACACACTGCACATAGCAGAAACCACTACACCAATTGTATTTTACCAAAGCTTGTATTATTAATGATGTTTAGGATACATAGTTATATATATTTACCTTCCCCATTTGATGATACCCTATATCTACTTGATTGACCTAGCGTGGAAAGGGTGTATCGGCGCTACCAAGATTCCGTCGTAGATCCATGCCAAAGGCGGATCAAATTGATCCTGCGAGAACCGCATTGATACGTTTTTAGAGACATTTGGGCGGCTAAATTTAAAGTCACATCTTGTTATCACTCTAGCCTCTAAGAAGAAATATCAAGAAATTTGTGGGATTCTAGATAACACTATGGATTTCCTTTGATATCCAAGTGGCAAATTTTCAATGCGGATGTGCAGCCAGCAGCCCACCACTCTCGAGCCTTTCGAAGTGTCGCTCTTTTCGTTCGTTCCGCACCGGGGTCTATACCCACAAGAGAAGACTGGAAGAGTCGACCATGATGATGCACGTATCGCCCTCGAATATCCCACGCAGTTCAGAACAGAATTAGGGGGCAACAAGCAGTACACCATCCTGGGATGGGGGCAGGATAATACGGCAAATGAAGTTTCCAGTAGCTTGTTCTGAGTATTCCACCTTCCGTCCACGTCAGGGAAGGGGGGGGGTCTGAGAGCACAACATCATGACAAGACTTCTGAAAGTCATCCACGATCTGCAGTCGATATTACAGAAATGTATCCGACGAGTCACAAGTTCAAGCCCCTCGGAAACATGAATATTCGCTCAAGATCCACTAGAGCGATCCTCACTGAGATACCAGATTTTGAGGCTAAGTCAATGTGACATAGCGAGAGACCAGAAGCCACTGCGGATCAAGAACTGAGATCGCCGACGAAACGCTTGCTCTTCAAAGTCGCATTGGGTATGTTCCGCGACACCTCACCGACCTCGTGGATGAGAGCAGCTTTCAAGGATGCATCCAGTCGAGCTGGAATGAATTTCTCTTTCTAAGTAGCCGTAGTAGCACAGAAAGTCAGCACGACACTAACCTTATTGTCATACAGCAGGTTCAGAAAATTTAAGATTATAAGTCATATGGATTTCCGCTCCATCATAGGAATAATTGGCTGCAAAGAGTGTCGCACTTCGAACCCAAAAGCATGTTTGGGAAACAGACCTCAGCGTATGACGCATTCTTTGGGCGTAATACATCGAGAGCGAGCGCTAGAAGGTGTGAAATGACACTTCTGCACACAAATCGTCCCATGGCGGAGATATACGACGGAAATTTGCCACCGGTCTTGATTGCAATTTTTCATGAATGTTTTCGCCTTTAAGCAAGCGAAGTCATGGACGAATAGGGCACAGAACAACTGACCCTTGGGAGTTTAAACTGTAATTGTCTGCTGATAGAGTGTAAAAAGGCTCTGGTGATCCGTGGCTGGGATAGCATACCTACTGTGCACCGGTTCTTCAAAGTGTTTTACGCACCTTCTAGGGCGCAGAATACCGGTGTAATCGATCGCGAATGGTGATCATCCGTAAATGAGTGGTTAGTGAAGTTTGAAGATGAATACCGGTCCTAAGGGCCCAGTGTCCCGTCGACAAAGAGTCCCGTATTGAAGCTTGAAGGCTAACTGAGGCTTCTAGACTAAGACGTTAGAGTGCTCATCATGATTTTCATTGCCGACAAAAGTCTTCCCATCAATTCATATAGTGATGAAAGGTGGAGTTATCTTCAAGGAAATTTCAAGGATACCCATGATTCAGCAAAGGATTATAAGCACAATCTTGTGAAGGAATTAAGCTTACCTACTGAACATTCTCGAATATAACGCATAGAAGAGAGAGGATGACATCAAGATGGGAGATAGCGACAGCTTCAGGTCGGTCGATGGTGAAGTTCAAGGTGCACATTGTCAACATTGGTCCAAGCGCTGTTTCCCAGTTTTCCCATCATGATCTACGCATGTGATCGCGTGGATGCCACTGTCAAATTCAATGTAAAATCCTAGGAAAACACTAGGTACTTCCAATTCGACCTTCTGAATGTCTATATACATCGATTATACATTTACAAAATCCGGGATTCAATTATACCACTTAGTTACCCGGGCTTACTTCGCCTGGCCTGAACTTAGACCAGGCAGGCAAAGAGATTACGATCAGACATACAGCCAGCGACCCAGCCCGGAGGCCCACTGCGAGAGCTCTGCTCCACTTGTGGAAACAAAATGTTCACGTAAAGGATCAAGCTCGTGATCAGAAGTACCGTTCTCAAAGCCATTGCTGATCTGTTCATTGGGCGGACTATCCGGAGGAGTCACCTGTCCTAGCTCTTCATCCATTTGCGGGCCTTGAGGGCCAGAAACACGGTGTTCGGCGTACGGAGACAAGATCCCTAGCCCACTGCCACCCACAGATGTAAGATAAGGGTGGAAGTTTTCGCGGATCAGGGTGTCTATCAGATCCTGCAGCTGCTCCTCTTTGAAGTCTATAGGCAGAAGTCCCTATTAGCCTCATGGGTTTGTACGAGCTGTAATAAGCGGGTGGCATACCATCGGGAATAAGAGTAACGGCGCAGCCTCCCCCGCCTGCGCCTGTAAGTTTGGTTGACAAGCCGTGTGGATTCGCTGTCTTTTCTTTGATCGTTTCTAATGAGGGATGGGAAACTCCAAGGGTGACCAGATGTTTGTGGTTTTCAGACATAAGAGTCTATGACAGCACCAGTTAGTGACTGCAACTATAACACTCTCCACATGTAACGCACAGAGATTACGGATAGCAGAGAATCGCGAGGCAGCTCTGGATCCGCCAATGCTCTCCTCGCCTCGTCAGAAATGCTTTGGATAGACTCCAAAATGCCATTCACAAGCTCGGGTTCCTGATTAAAGTGCACATGAATCAGCCAAAGCATCATGCAGGCCTCTCGTTAGCGACTTACTCTCGCCTTCTTCTCTCCGACACCAGCAACCAACTTCTTAGTATCTCGTGGTACTTTGGAATTCGTCAATAAGAATTTGAGAGATTTGAATCTGTGTAAAGAGGAAACGAGAAAGATTAGATTTCGAGTAAGGGAAGCAGCACAATGGACTCAACGCACCCCTGAATCCCTTCCATTCCACTTTTCTTTCCAAACCCTGCACGAGTATAGGCAAGAGCACCACCAAATACCGCAACGCTGTTATCGACTCCGCTGGGATTCCCATGAAGAATTTTCTCGGCGACGAATGACCATCTGTTGACCTCCTCTGCCGTCGCGGGAGTAATGGCTCGTCGGCCTTGGTGGGATACGTGTATATGGTCGGATGACGAGGGCTGCGGAAGGGGTGGCACGCTGATCCGACGATGCACCAGTAATGCGGCTGTGGCAGCGCAGACGGAATAGGATGCTGAAGAGCCCAAACCTGCGCCTACCGGCAAGGTCGAGCGAGTCGTGAAGTTGAAAGCAGGGCTACGATTACATCATAAGCAACACATCACAATGAGGTGGTCGAGAGGACGCCACAGCGGGAATATACTCCGCAGAAGATAAGGCCATGTAAAAGGTACTCACTGGTCTTGAGGCTTGCTTAAGATCATGTACAGATACAGGAACACCAAAGCAGCCCCGTGTGCGGCCTTCTGGGAGTCATCAATTCCATCCAAAGCTCTGGTATTCAATGCCTCGATTAATTTTTGGTCAAGCTCCTCCGGATGGTGTTCGCCGGGGGCTACGGCTGTTACTGCGTCCCAGGGTAACGATTCGACGTCCCATTCGTGATAGAAGTTGTCCAAATCCTTAAGTTCAATTGAGAGTTTGCCGTCATTCCTGGGGGTTGCTAGTCCATAACAGCGGAGGTCTACAGAAGCGGCGATGGCAGTCTAAAAGAGAAAAGAGGGTGTTAGAAAAAGGTTCAACGCCTGCTTTATTACGACCCATGAGACAACGTATGAACACCGGTGTAGTCGATCCCGGAAAGGCTCATTACCGAGGGGAATTACAAGGCACCCCTACCCCATCGCTGGCCCTGATTTGAATGAAGAAACGGGACTTACCACACCATGTACCACAGCGTGCTCTCCAAACAAGATAACCTTTCCTGGGGCGCTGACGAACCACTCTCTACCCCTTTTCACGGCACCATCAAGTTGCAGTTGATTCACGGCCAATGAGAGGGCGTCATTTTCAGGTACCCTGACATATTTATTCTGAGCAAGGTCCAGCGAGATGGCGCCTGCATCGATGAGAGCCCTCTCTAGGTCGTCTAGAAGGTCATTAGGATCTTCGATACCAACACAAAGTCGGATAAGGTCCTCTGGAAGCCCGCGGGCTGCGCGAGTAGCTGGGTCGATGGAGGCGTGCCTGATAATACATTTGTTCCCGATTATGAAGAGGCATGGAAAGCGGACTTACGACATCACACAGGGCATACTGATCAAGCTATTCACGCAACCAAAGCTGACGCTGATACCCCACAACCTTGTACCACCAACTATCTTTTCGCTCAACTCCTTGTTTCCTGTCTCAAAGCTCAGAACTGCGCCACTTCCGTCTGCGATCCTATGGTGCACATCACGGCCAGGATGGTTAGGCAGACCAGGATAATGCACCTTGAAGCCTAGGAGGTACAGGTACTCCGCAACCATTTGGGTAGTGCTTTGTTGCCTGTCCATACGGAGTGCGAGGGTCTTGATACCGCGCAGAAGGAGGAACGAGTCGATGGGCGTCAGGGCATTGCCGACGGAGTTTACAATGAACGCCAACTTTTGGGCGATGTCTTCGCGGTTGCACGTCACTACACCAGCCATAAGGTCGTGATGCCCGCTCAGATACTTTGTGGCACTATCGTAGACGATGTCGGCGCCGTGCTCCAGCGGCCGTTGGAGATACGGGCTCATCATGGTGTTGTCGACCACAACGATAGCATTGGGTGCGCGCTCTTTGACTTGCTTGCTAATAGTCGCAAGGTCGGCGATTTTAAGCAGAGGATTTGTCGGGGACTCTAAGAGGACCATAGCCGTCTTGTCGGCGTTTATGTAAGGAAGGAGGGAGGCGGGATCGGTCGTGTCTACATGGTGGATGGTGACACTCATGTGTGTTCGGATGTAAGTGAGAAGGCGATTGGTACCACCATACAAGTCATCTCCGGCGATGATCTCGTCGCCTGGCTTGAGAAGACGGAGAATAATGTCCAAAGCGGCCATGCCGGATGAGACCACAAATGCATGGGAGGCTGATGAAATTTTGGCGATATGGTGCTCTACACATCTTTTAAATTAGATCGTGTTGCGGAGCAGGGGTTGAAAAACACGCACGAAGATGGCTTCGAGTAGGATTACCACTTCGCGAATAGTCGTACTCTCCGGCGACGCCCTTGAAAGTAGCGGTCTGATAGATTGGCACGGAGCTGCTGCCATACTGATCTTTCATGTCCGGGTTCTCGACGGTAGCACACAGTGTCGAAAACTTGTAAGGTTTGCGGGGCCTCATTGGCGATTCTGGGTCTGGGGTAGGCAGATCATGAATAGGCCGCTTTCCTACGGCATGGGGATCAATAGATGGCGCCATCTTCGTACTGTTATCTGGAGGAAAAGCTTTTGGGAGTGAGCAGTCGTGATGGCCAGGACTGAGGAAAAACAGGAAGTATAGTCGGAATGCAGTGGTGAGAGAAAAAGATGCGTAGAACGATCTGATTCTAAAGTCGAACTGAAAGTGATACGGTGTGTTGCTTTATCCGTGCAAGATGGCGTGCTCAAGCCTTTTCCCCACTTACCACACTATCTCAATTCGGCCGAATCGACTGAACCATCCCTACTTTGCCTCTACGTACTCTTATGGCGCCCAAGAGAGGTAGGGAACAACGTAAGTCTTTTTCAACTGCTCGTTTCGTGCAGCATTTCCCTCTTCTTACAGTGACTCGCCAGAATGGGGGCGCTATACAAACTTTAGCGCCGGAAGTAATTGCAAAGAGGACACGGCGTCATCTGGATGAACTAGAGGTAGCTAGACCGCATTTTATTATCGTATAGATGGATATCTGATGACTTCGACAGCGATCCAACTATGCAGAACCAACACTTCTGGCGGGTGTAGGCGACGACGACGAAGAAGGCGGGACCAAGTACACGAAGGGCCGCGGACGCCAACTCATTTCAGACAAACGGAATCTCGATATCCTAGGAAACTCTGCCGCTGCCCGGAAGAAAAAATCAACCATGAATGTGAGGACCGCATTGCTCTACCGCAAGAACCTCGCAACTCTGGTCGAGGAATCTGTACGTGTGCATATCGATATTTCGGTCGAAACCTTTCTTGACTATTTTTGCTTAGAACATTGCTTCTCTGCCATCGAGCGTGCCCACGTACTTGACTGCCGGCACTGTGCCTTCGGTTTACCCACCCCGAATACTTTGCTCTGTCTGTGGCTACTGGGGCGCCTACAAGTGCCGTCGTTGCGCGATGCCTTACTGTGATTTGAGATGTGAAGGTGTTCACACCGAGACGCGCTGTGAGCGGCGCGTCGTATAGCCTCCTGCGATTGGGCGCCACAACTTATAGCGAGTGGCGATCAGCTGCTCAGCAAATTCGAACGAAAGGCCGATAATCCGTAAAGCTTTTTGATCTCTTCCCAGCGCTCATGACTGAGCAGGCTTCTACGCGAATTTATGACTCGAAAGATCTCGAGAGACCGACATTCGCACTTGTACATAGGTTTATATGTAATACCAATAGTAATTGAATTTGAATATTGAAATTAGAGCAAGTTATTGGTTGGTGTTGGCGGGAAGATAGTTCGGCCGAGGAAATCACGGCATAGACCGAAGTGTGTCTTGAGTCATAGACAGTTCACGTTTTATATGATCACAATTTTTCTAATCGCAACTACCAGACCGTCCTCTTTTCGCCCAAATGTGCCCCCACGCAAACGTTGAATCCACCCCCGTCGTCGACAAGGCCGACTTGGTCGAGGTCCCCATCACCAACGGCCTCAAGTCCAACGGCCTCAACGCCAACGGCAAGCGAGGCACATCGCGCGCCAACAGGCCCAGCCCATCAGACCAGCAGCGTAACCCATACGCCCCTCGCGCCTCTGACTTTCTCTCCAACATCTCAAATTTCAACATCATCGAGAGCACACTGCGCGGTTCGTCTGTCTGACATCTTTCCATCTGTACATGGTTGGAAACTGACATCACCGTTGCCTAACAGAAGGAGAGCAGTTTGCCAATGCCTTCTTCGACACCAAGACCAAGATCGCCATTGCTAAGGCCCTCGATGCTTTCGGTGTCGAATACATCGAGCTTACATCGCCTGCCGCATCAGAGCAGTCAAGACTCGATTGCGAGGCCATCTGCAAGCTCGGATTGAAGTCAAAGATCCTCACTCACATTCGATGCCACATGGACGATGCTCGCATCGCCGTCGAGACTGGTGCGTTTATTTGATGAACGATGTCTATAAGACACAGCTATTGATTATCACTAATTACAGGTGTCGATGGTGTCGATGTCGTCATTGGCACCTCCTCATTCCTCCGTGAATTCTCGCATGGAAAGGACATGACCTATATCACCAAGACTGCCATCGAAGTTATCGAATACGTCAAGTCCAAGGGCATCGAAGTCCGCTTCTCCTCTGAAGACTCCTTCCGTTCCGACCTCGTCGATCTTCTCTCCATTTACCAAACCGTCGACAAGATCGGTGTCGAGCGCGTCGGTATCGCTGACACCGTCGGATGTGCCAACCCAAGACAAGTCTACGAATTGGTACGCACTCTTCGTGGTGTCGTTGCTTGCGACATCGAAATCCATCTGCACAACGATACCGGCATGGGTACGAAATTTTCTGAAGTTTTTTATAGACGCATATATCTGATATCCATATTTAGCTATCGCTAATGCTTATACCGCTCTGGAGGCCGGCGCCACCCACATCGATACCTGTACGCCTTATTCCGTCCATTTTCCGGAAACGCGCTAAGTTGGATGATGTTCAGCTGTTCTTGGTATTGGCGAGCGCGTCGGAATCACCCCTCTTGGAGGCCTCATCGCCTGCCTCTACGCCGCCAACCCAGAATACGTCAAGTCCAAGTATAACCTGCCCATGCTGCGCGAGATCGAGAACTTGGTCGCTGAAGCCGTCGAGGTCAACATTCCTTTCATGAACCCAATCACGTACGTTCTAATCAGTCATCTGCACTTGGCGAATCCTCATTGGTTCTCCTTATATTTCACTTTTGCAGCGGATACTGTGCTTTCACGCACAAGGCGGGTATCCATGCTAAGGCTATCCTCAACAACCCCAGCACGTACGAGATCCTCAAGCCTGAAGATTTCGGTCTGACTCGCTACGTTTCCATTGGGTGCGTTTCGACTCTCCTCACTACGTCAGCCGCTGTAGCTAATTACATATTTGTCCTTTTAGACACCGTCTTACTGGATGGAACGCAGTCAAGTCTCGTGTTGAGCAGCTCGGTCTCCAGCTAACTGACGCTGAGGTCCGTATCGCTTTTCGTTATCCACCCTTCTCCCACCTCTAACACTTTCCTCTAGATCAAGGATGCCACTTCCAAGATCAAGGAGCTTGCAGACGTCCGCACTCAATCAATGGACGATGTCGATTCCCTCCTGCGCATCTACCACTCCGGAATCCAGTCCGGAGAGCTTGCGGTCGGACAGAAGGAGGCTCTCGACCGCCTTCTCAAGAAGCACCGCGACCAGGCGCACGGCCGCGAATCGAGCCCTTCAAGAGAGAGGGACGATTAAATACCTCTCCCTCACTTCCGCGTCGTCATCATCGTCGAGCTGCTGTGATGCTGTGAAAGCAGTTGATGTGTCGATGACCTCATGCCTAGCCTTTTTGTGTTGTCAATGCTCTTTCGCTTGACAGGGCAGTGGAGACTGGGAAAAAAGGAAAGGAGGAGCGCACGGAATGAAAAAAAAGATGCCTTGAAGTTGCTTGTTGTATTTCTAGAACTGCTTACTCTTCCAAAAGATCCTCGCGGATCCAATCGACTTTCGAGGGACACTCCATTTTTTGACGCGCCATACTTGGCTGGACATTTTATAATGATCTAGTTAAGATTTATATATCTTGTCAATGTACATAAGTATTCACCACCGGAAGCATGGTCTTATATTTAATCTTTGCAAACATTGATGAGGACAAATCATCCAAAGTTGATTGTAAATACAAGTATGTTAGATCCTACCCAATAAAGATGGTGTACAAGGTATAACCGGAAAGCAAATTGTATCTAAATTATACATGAATTGAGAGCGCAGTGAGACATAAAGCAAGACTAGTATAACTGAAGATTGATGAACAACAGATGAATACAGGATACCATATTAAAATCATGAAGCAGGAAGGTGAAGGAGGACAACGATATCATTGTAAGGCTGGTGGTAAAACGCCAAGTTTGTGGAACATCTCGTCAAGTGCGACAAAGGCGACAGGCTTGACGATGCTAACAATGATGGCCGGAATTTTTCGTGATCAACATAAGGAAAGAGAGATAATAAGAAAGCACGCACTATCCATCTACCCCAGCAATGAAAGCCCGGCGTTTATCCTCCAAAGAAGACATCCCTGTAAGTGCCAGAAGCTTCGTTTTACGGAAGTCCGGCGAACTCTTTTCGAGATTGGCTTCGATTTGCCGTATTTCTTTCGTCGCGCCGATGCCTGTCAAGGTGTTAGTGCAGGGATAAAGATTCTGATGGAACTATATACCGTCAAGTACAGGCATTGACATATCCAAAAGTATGATGCTATCAAGGAGTCAGAATAAAACACTAGAGTTGATGGAAAGGATGCTTACCTGAATGGACCTTCGTTCTGGAATTTCTCGACACCTTCTCGCCCATTGACGGCGAAAGCATAGTCGTATTTCTTCTTGATAAGCCACCTGATCCTAAGAGTGTGTATCATAAACGAATCAGATGGTTTTCCGCATTCGAAAAGAATAATAGCTTACAAGAGATCTCTGAGGATATTGTTATCTTCAACGACAAGCACTCGGAAATGTGGTATGTCTCCTAGAGAACCAAGCGATGACTTCAAAAGTGTTCCACCGGTGCTTAGGGCCATGGTTGGAACGCTGTCCAGGGCAGAAACTTCTGGCAAGAGATGTATATGCACATCATCTGCGGCCGGAGTTGAAGGCAAGGATGATGATGAATAAGGAGGTTCGGGGGATAGATGTTCGATGCATTGCTGAAGAATGGCATATAAACGGTTCGGACCACCTGGTTTGTAAAGTATTCGACAGAAACCCCCAATCTTGTCATATTCGGTTGCTGTGGCCATGATCGCAGTGTTCCCTTGCGCAGAAGAAAGTAAAATAAAGCAGCGGCGTGTGTCTTGCTGCTGGATAGCAGAGGCAATGGGTGAAGGATCATCGTTGAGGATGACGATGTCGCCTTCCTCAACAACCTTGAAACCCCACCAGGACGTGAGGTACCTCGATGTGATAATCCTGAGGAGTTCAGTCCCTTTGTGTTTGTCGGAAAAACCGTAAAGGGATACGGTAGGTATAGGGTCGTTCGTGAATGGCTGTGACACTGGTCCAGGTTCTGCAGAAATAGGGACTTCGGCGGGGAATGTGACCTTAATCTTGGTCCCAACGCCTTCCTCACTCCATACATCCACCTCACCACGTACATTGTCAGAGGTGATGATGCTGCTGACGATGGCGAGGCCGAGACCTGTCCCCGTTTGTAGAGGGTTTTCTTGAGAGAAAGGCTGGAACAGTTGATTCTAGATGATCATAAATGTCAACAAGATCCTTTGACCTTCTGCAACCATTATTAGCCACCTTCAGGAATTTTTGACCAATGCCCTAGTTCGATGTCAGCAAATAATAACTAGAACAGTTGATTCAATTCTACCTTGCCAGTATCGCTGACAATCAATTCTACCATGACGCTTCCCGGGGGGTCGCTTTCCTTAGGAGGTGCTTCTTGCAACAAGATATGGATGTAACCGTCCTGCGAAAAAAGGTTATGCCAATGCTTCTTTAATATCAATTTCAAGAATATGCGCACCGATGTGAACTTGAGGCTGTTTCCGAACAAATTCATCAAAACCCGTCGGATACCACCCTTTTCACATTTGAGAAGCCACCCCTAATGTACGAAAAATTTGAGCACCTCAGAACAAATTGGAATTTAAAAAAAAAAAATCAGCGCACCTGCGGCCTGTGACCAATGTCTATGACCGTTTCAACGCGGTTAGCAGGGGACAATCCCTGTTCTCCATTTGGTGGGGCGTAAACGCTGCCGATGGCTGAGTCCTCCGCAGAATGCACCCATGCATGATGTCCGATCCAGCACCCATCGACTGCTTCTTCAACCATTTGCATCAAATCAATACTGAGAGTGCATGAAACAAAGAAAGGACTCAAGAAGAATCGATAGGAAAAAAGGAGATAGTACATACGTAGTGGGAGCGATTACGCGCCCAACACCACCCGACTTTCTGTGTCCACTGAGTTTGGTGAAGTCGAGTACATGATTGACGGTTTCGATGAGTGAAGTGCCGCACGCCTTCACCGTTTGCATGAGGGACGTCTGAGGATGATTGAGGTTACTATCGCTGAGGAGCTCAGCCGCGGCCAGAATCTATGTATGAACATGTATCAGATAATGGAAAGGCTGATCAGTAAGACAATCTTTACGCCATGTAAGGGAGTCCGAAGTTCATGCGAGATACTATCATCACGATAAAGTTGTTCATAAAGTTAAAAGACGATATAGTCACAACAATTAATGATCACGCACTTCGATATGAAAAGGTTTTTTGCCTTGTCCGCTTCGAGCATTCTTTTCTTGAGGACGGCCGAAAGGATGATCACACCTAAATATCATAATTAGAACCCACGATGCTCATGAGTAAACCTTCGATATCATTACCAATTGCTCTCAAATAAGACAGCTCATGCCCTTCCAAAAACCTTTGCTGATGATTTTGGGTGTTGTAAGCACAGAGCAGAGCGAAAGGACGTTTGTCGATATTGAATATCGGAACGACTAAAATGTATCAGCACGATCAGTCGACCAATTAAATCAATGGGAACGTACTCAAGGCGTATTGAATATGAATCGGCAAGAAAGGCTTGAAACTCCGTGGGATGATACCTTCTGAGATTTTCCCTTGAGGAAATTTCTCGAAAAAGTCATTAAGCTCCTGATACTCCGCCGTAGTTAATTGCACAGTCGTCTGCTCTTTGTCTGGGTCTCCATGGTGCAGAGTGACAGAGATGTTCTCGTTCCTTGTCTTCTCCGGCACCTCACAGTTGAAGACGTCCATGACGATAACACCCTCAACATCCAGTGTGCGCTTAACGAGTTTGGCGGCGCGGTCATACACCTTTTCCATTGGTGCATCGGTAGGTGGTTGCGGAGGAATCGAATCGGCCTTTTCGTATGCTTCTTCGTCGATCTCAAGACACTCACGGCTAAATTCCTCCATCTGCATATTATACCTTTTTAGTTGAAAGTATTTTCAGAGGGTAGATTCAATGTACCGAATTTTGGATGCGATCTCTAACACGAAGTTGAATCTTTCAGAAGGCCAATGATGTTCGATACTTCTCCTCAATTTGACAAGAAAAATGACCCACTTTGTCGCGCCACAGTTCCATCTCTCGCATGGTAATGGCGGCGAATTCCTTGAGAGTGTGCCTCTGCCTTGGCGAAAATTCTTCACGAGGTTGGTCATCGATGATAGCAAGACTAAGATTGTAAGTACGGAAAGCATCAGCAAGGGAGTCAACACAAGATATACGGTAAGACTTGCGTTCCGATATTGAATCCATCCTGGGTCCGTAATGGGGCGCCTGCGTAGAATCGTACATGGGGAGCTCCGGTGGCGAGCGGCTGCGATGTGGCAGGCGGGTTGTCAGTAACCAAATTTCCTGCATTACTGATAAAGTGTATACATTCTTAGCAAAGCGCCAGTCTTTCAATGTATCCAATACTACCATAGGTTCGTCGCCACTGTCGAGGTAATATAGGTTTATATGAGTGACCGACATCAATAAGCACAATGCATAAACCGAAAAAGAAAACACGTACCACTGTAGGATGGCATGCCCGCAAAAGGAGTGAGCTCTTGGGCAACTGGGCGTTTTCATACCCCCTAGAGAATAAATCAAACATCCAAGCAACATTATCCTATAAATGTACTCACATTCCGATTTGAACCATCTAACTCGTAACTGCTTAGCATACGTCTGCGGGAACAATTAATATTAGCAACACTCACTGATCTTTCTCATCGATTAACGAAATGACGACGCCTTTGGTGCTGAACACGAGCTTCACTAGATGGGCAATCCGTTCGAAGTTCGCGTCCGTTCCGGTATTCCATAGATTGAACCTATTATTGAGATGGAGATCAGAAAAGAGAATCGAAGGGTACGCCTGGTCGCTGCCGTCATTATCGTCCAACTTGAACGACATTTTCAAGGCAGTACACAAGATTGAAAGGGAAGATATGGTGAATCCGACTCACTTGTATAGAGCGCGGCGGCGGTCGGCCTCCTCCGGGGAGTACGGCGGAGCGAGATACTGCAGCTCATTGAAGACACCCTCCTCCTTAAGGGCGCGCGTATGTTTTAGAGAGGCCATACTCTCGCTCCGTACATGACTGTCGTTAACAATCGAGCTGGAGCTCGGAAGAGGCGACGAGCCCAGACGGTTCACGTACGCCGGCCTTGACACAGATGGGACACTGTGTGGGCCAAGATCAATAGGAATTTCATCACTGCGACAGAATGCCGGGAGAGGTGGCGACGGAGAGGACAAAATTGCATCAGAACTTGTTGGCGCGAGGGATTTTTGTTTTAGAGGCAGGTCGTTGATTCCTTGTCCAAAATAATCTGTTTCCTCAAACATGTCATTTCCGTGCACTATCGGGGCAGACGCACGGTGAACCGCAAAATGGCGTTGAAGATCATCAGATTCTGGTATTTGTTCTGAACTCGAAGGTGAGTGAACTATGTCGTGATCCGTATCAGTAGCATCGTCCGTGGATATGCGGCCACTAGCATTATCCACCGTGCCCGATGATGTCGCAAATGGCATTCTACTCAGAGTGTGGTTGAGAATTGAGTCATCGATATCTGTGGTGCCTTCCCAGAAGCCGCTGAGACGCGTCTTCCGTGTGCCTCCAGGCGTCATGGGATAGTCAGCGACAAAATTAGAATGCGAGCCAGGGATCGCTGCTGTAACTCCTCGCATTGGGTCTGTGAGCTCATGCTCAGGAGATGGCAACGCAAGAGGTGAGATGTCGACATGAGCAGCTGCCCAGCGCATCGTCGCCACGGTAGCGCGAATATCGGCAGCAGCGAAAGCTGTGGTTTGATTTGGAGTAGGAACGGAGGTAGATGATGAAAAATGCTTTCGAAAATGGTGACTTGGTTGGGGTACCCGCGGTGGTAGTCGAGTAGGATGCGACCTGGGTCCTGAGGTCGGAGGTTTTGCAGAAGTGAGGAACAAAGGAGGGAAACTCTCAGATAGTTGGTAGTCAAGAGGCATATTTTGAAAGTCGGGCGTAGGGGATGATATCTCTTCAACGATGCTTTCATATTCTTTGGTCTCCAGTTTCTCCAGACCTGGGAAACGATATGAATCAGGATCGATGTCTTGACATGCACGAGGTGGATTAGGAGTTTTGTTGGGGTCCCAGCGTCCCGCTGCATAAGCTGTAATAAAGGTATCCCAGTCGTATTCCGTAGTTCCAGTGAGTGTGGTTTTGTCGCCTAGGGTGGTGGTAAACGAATCTACTAGACCTGTGGTCGGAGTGGGAGGTAGTGGCATATTGAGTGTAGCCTCTGAAAATGTACACAGATATCAGCGCGATTTGCTTTCATCGAAGGCATTTAAGACGTGCCTGGATGCAGCACTCCCTGTGCAACAGCCTCTTCCTCGATAAGTGCCTGCATGGGTGGTAGGTCGCGATCGTCTGCTGGCGCTGGCATCGGCCTAGGGCGTATGGGGGTGGAGGAGCCGGCCTCCATTGGCGACGAAGTCAACCAGACCAATTCTCGACTGGCTACAGGCACTGGTGCTGTGGCAGGCCGTGTGGGTTTGCGCGACGATGGGCGTTGGGGGAGCGGTGTATGCGGGCGCTCGACGGAAAGGATGACAGAGGGGTGAAGGGAAGAAACTCGAACGGGTGGCTTGACCTCTAAATGCGGGAAATTTTTGTCAGGGCGCTGCATAGAATGAAGAGATCGGGGAAGAAGAAAGACTGAAAGGAGCGGCTGAACGTCATCGACTGCACTCAGCCCTTCCGCGTGTGAACCTCTTCGTCATGGCCCTAACCACAAGCACAAAGTCTCACGACACGTGCCGTCACGATTTCCCATCATAATGATAATAACACACTATCGATTTCCAACATTTCGACCCCATTTCTATCCTATACTCATTTTTACACGCTATCGTATCACCACCTTTACACCTCCATAATCACCACCATGCTCCACATGTACAGCGGCAGAGTCAAGTTGTCATTCTGGTCAGACAATGCTTCCAGGAGCGCGGAGATCGCCACAACCGATACGTAGCGAGCGGTCTGCGCAAAAGTAGTAGCACACCCCATTAGAATTATATATATTTGCCTAGTTTGACTGATATAAACGCACCGCGAATGATTCCACCACACTGGCAAATCGGAGGAAGAAGGTCGCTGTCAGAATGGAGAAAACGAACGCCAAGCTGCCTTCGAGCGTTTTTGAGGTTGTGGGTGACCACCTATGAGCTCCGATCCGTCTTCCGACTATGGAAGCCTGATTGATAACAGAAATCAGCATCTAGAACAATGAGGCCACGACACGCGCGGGCACACAAAAAAGAATCCCACTTACCGCTGCGTCGCCGAGCCCTAAAGTCAGAATTCCAGTGAATTGGAGCAGTTTACTCGGCCTATACGAAATTAATAATGAGCCAGCGGGTCGTGGAACATCGTGGGGCGAGATCTGGAGAAACTACACACCCTTCTAGCCATAGAGATCCCGCACAGCCGGTGAGCAGATAGAAGTGACTCAAAATCGCCGTCCCACTATCCCTATGATCCAAAAACTCGTTCATGAACAGATGGAGAGAAGCTCCAAAAGGATAAATGGCGAAGTATCGAACATATTCTGCAAACGTGAACAGCGAAAACGCGGCGCTGAATGACAGGTGGGTAAAGGCGGGCTAAAAACGCAGAATATAATGAGTATATCGATTGATCGATGAAAAAAAGAAGTGGCTATGGTACTGACATCAACGGCGACTCCGGGAACAAACATGACGACTGCAAGCCCGTGGAAAAATTTTCTGCGTGCATTCAAACCAAGCGTGGGCATATGTTTGTTCGCTGCATCCAATAAGTCAGTCGCCACGTTCGACATATTCGCACCATTAGGGAGGTTGGGCATGTTAGGGAATGAGGTAGGAAATGCCATGCCCAAGGGGCCAGAAGGAGGGGCCACAGACGATGAGTTGGCATTGCCATCACCCGCAGTTGCGGGTGGCAATGGTTCAATTGTCTGGCTGCTCAAGGACGCTAGCTCCATTGTCGGAGTCGAATTCCTGGGCCGGAAACGACGCAATCTCGCCAGCTGCCTGTTCCACCCTGCCACGCTAATGATTCCTAGCAGTCCCCAGTAGGAGAGGAGCGCCGGCCTTGTCCACTTATTTCTACCTTCCAGGATTCGAAAAATTACCCAAAGCCAAGGGTCACGGTTACCTAAACACCACCGCGTCCACAATCCAATCAGTGTCCCTATGATAAGCACACTCCCCACGTAGAACCCCAGCGCATAATAACGCCGATTTCTCTCTTTTTCTTGGGGGTACCGCAAACGGTGTACTGGCCTTTGTGCGTTATTCCGCGACAGCACCAAGAATGGAGATAGCAAAAATCCTACGAAAAAAGTGCCCACAATAAGGGCAATCTGAAAAATCAGAAGAGGGGTGGGCAAGCGATATGTTCGGATATATGGTGTTGTGATCGGCCAGATCTACACGCGCGAGAAATCAGCTTTCGCTGTACTTTGATTTCAGAAGAAAACAATTTACCCTAGCAATCGTGATATTGAGGAACTCCAGACAAAGGGAAGTACCCCCGAAGCACACCAACCCCAACTCGCCGAGGGTGAAGCCGCTATGCGCGAGGCGAAGTGCCATGTATAAGGTGACTTGATAGAAGAGCGAGGCGATGACAACTTCGAAGAGATTTAAATCTGGAGGTTCCATATGGTCAGTCACATAAAACAGAGATTTAGAGGTGCCGAGAAGGCGTACACTTCCATAAATTAATATCATAAATCCGCAATCCGACCTTGAGGCTGATCATCATGACACTCGTGGCGAGCGTGAAGAGAACATAATACAGTGTACGCCGTCCTTCTTTCCGGGGCACAGAAAAACGTTCACCGTCAGGCTTACTTCCTTCTTTGCAAGTCCGATATTCTATCCACCACGACGCGCAAACGTGGAATAAGAGTATAACCGAACAGAAGGTGCTGAGTTCCAGGAGGCTATATCGTGACAGAAGAGCAGCTTGCGCTGCTGGCAAGTTTGTCGGAGAATTTATCAGCGTCGTTGGAGCCTCCATAAACCAGCTCTCCGGGGGCCCAGCCGAACCTAATGATATTTGTTTGATAGAAGTGAAAAGCAACGCAGAGGCGATAAGTGGACCTAGAAGAAGCCCAGTAAAGATCCCATCGTCACGCGACGAGCTGAAGCAAGACGTTATTACTTATGCTCATCGCAGGAAATTTGAAGGTCTTGAGCGCACCGATAATTTTTTGGGACCGACATCCATATGTACCCGAAATCGCTTTTATTCCAATTAGGCAAGGGCGCGTGGCGCTTTCCGTCGGGAATGCGCGGCGACCCTGGACGCACTGATGCGATAACTGTACCAGCTGTTGAGGTGGATAGAGGTTTGGAATCCGTTTTCTTGGCGTTCGCTATGGTACTGTGGATCCAAATTAGGTATAACGATGAGGCTGCAGAAAGTGTTCGGAGTTCTGAACGTTGAGACGAGCGTTAGACTGCATCATTATCCAAACATGAATTAATAACACAATCACCAAATGCAAGCCAAGTATGAGTATCTACACTCCGGATGAACGGTATTTTCGGTGTTGGATATCGAGCGACGCAATGAGCAGCGTAAAGGAGAGACATTAAAAGGAGGAGAGATTCCCCCAATTTTCGGGTATCTATTGCAAATGTCCACGACCATGAAGAAAACGGAACGTTTAATAGCAAACGAATTTCGGAAGAAAGGAAGTAAAGGGGTTCAGAAAGGACGGATGTCTGTCGTCCGTTGCTCCGAGAAACAGCTGGGGATATGTGTCTATGGAGTGACTTCAAGGTCGTGGGCACCCTCAGGGTAGCAGGCGAGCGAGAGCGAGTGAAGGACATGCGTCTGTGAGCACGTTTTGCGGTGGCACTGGCAGTAGCAGTAGAATCTCCAGAAGAGTTATCGTGAGGACTTGACCTCCGCTTTGAAGAGGACTTGAACCTTGACCCGCTATCTATGTTCTGCAGTGTTTTCTGGGAATACGCCCGACCTCGGAGGTCAGATGGAACATCGTTGTCAGTCTCGTCGTCCGAACTGTTGCGCGATCCCGAGCTAGCACAACGGTCAGGACAAACATTTAGTGCAATCGGCAGTTCAACGCACCTGGAAGACCCTGCATGATAACTCGTACTCCAATCCAGAGCTTTTGCTTTCTCTGACGCATCTACTACGGCGGAGCCCTGCCTTCTGCGGAATTTTTGTCCGTTTTGGGGATATCTTCGGCTGTCATTGCGTCCTGACACTTGCTTTGACGCAGGCGGAGAAGGAGATGAATGTGAGCGAGGCAGTTTGACCAGATTACAGAGACCTTGAGGACTTTGGCGCAACAGAAAGAATGCGTGGAAGACAGAATGCAAGTGAGCTGAAACCAAGATGCGATGGAGCTGGGATTTGTCGGGAATTGGCCCAGAATGGAGGTGCGAGCTGTAAGTACGTATGACACGACTGAATATATTTCACGTGGACCCCTTTTTTAGACCGGGCGCAACTATAAATAGTATCACCGCCAAGTTGTACTTAGCACTCACCTAAGCAATACATAATACGTACCACCACTAAAATGGTTGCCACATTCGCGTCAGGGACGCGCCATACTTCTTCAGCTTCTGCTGTTTCGTGTCCACGGTCGTCTGAACTCGTCATTACGCTACACCATGGCGGAAGAGGACACCACTGTCTATTTAGGTGATATCCAGCCGAGCTCAAGAAACAAGCGCCCACGACAGGATGACGAGCAGGAAGAAACGTCCTTCGGAAAAGTCTCCATCTCGGAAAAGCGCCAAAGAACGCTGGCAGATATGTTTTCAGGAAGACTCAGTAAAACAAACCCGAGAGCTTCCTCGGCAACCAAGGCCTTCACTAGTAGATACCAAGTATTTCCTGCATCAACCCAAGTACTAACTTCGCTCTGCTAGTCCCTCCCGGTCTCGTGAAGCTCAACTCAATCCCATTTTCGCTGAGCGCCTATCTAGATTCTATGTCAGAGCCAGAAAAGAAACTGCTCAAGCTCGAGTGCGACGTCATGGGGAAGGTCTGGTAAGTTGTCAGCTTACTTTCGAGTGTCAAGTGAAGGCCGATGACGGTCACCCTTTATATAGGTTAAAGGTGTTAGAAGACGAGATAAGGAAACCATATTTTCTGTCTTTAAAAGAGTTTCTGTGGAAGGAAGGCTACCACGGTATCGATGACACATCTCCAACGCTCAAAGTGTACCCTCCACGCAAGTAAGTCTTATTCCGAAAGGTACCTTGTACTCATCATGTTACAATAGCGCGAGACATATATGCTTGGTCAAAGACACCCCTGGGAAAAGTCAAGGTTGTGATCCTAGGACAAGGTACCTCGTTTTCTATCGCGTCCATGGAAATCCGACTTAAGAGAAATTCAATAAATCAGATCCATACCATGGTCGGAATCAGGCTCACGGTGCGGATCCTGGTGTTCTTTCTCCCCGTACACGCACTCAGCATGCAATGCTTTTGTCTGCCTCCTAATAGGTCTTTGTTTTTCCGTTCCAGCTGGGGTCGCCGTTCCCCCCTCCTTAAGAAATGTGCGTATGGTATCATACATTGCAATTCAGGCTTAATTTAGCTTGGATGGTCGTGACGACCCAATGTTTTCGAAACCCGCAGATCTTCACAGAAATAAAAGCGCAGTTTCCAGAGTTCAAGTTCCCCAATCACGGGTAAAACATACCATTTACTACCTCTATTTGAGCGCGGAATAATGTGTCTTTATCAGAAACCTCGAGGCTTGGGCTAATAACGGGGTCCTGCTGTTGAACGCGTGTTTGACAGTGCGTGACGGCGACGCTAATTCTCATTCAAACAGAGGATGGGAACAATTCACAGATCGCGTTCTAGAGATTGTCGATAAGTATGGGGGGGCGAATCTCCCTAGCGGGGATGGACAGAGTGCTGGATTCGGCCGAGGCGTCGTTTTCTTTGCGTGGGGTGCCTCTGCAAAAAAGAGTGTCGCCAAGCTGAACAAGGTCATTTGCTCTGTGATCTTGATGTACGCTCTGCAGCATAAGCTAACTTGGATCCTTGCGCCCTTCAAATTCTTTTCTGTTCAGGCAAAGCATCTTATTCTCACCAGCGCTGTACGTGAAAAAGGCGGTCATTAATCATCAATCTTTTAATCGGTAATTTGCTTAGCATCCTTCTCCTTACTCCGCCGACAAAGGGTTTTTCGGAAACAATCACTTTCGATTGGCGAATGAATGGCTTGAGAAACGATACGGCGAGGAGGGTCGAGTCAATTGGTGCTCTCTTTGAAGTTACTAGTCAAGTCGTCGGGAGGTATAATGTTCGAAAATGGAGATTTGGATACTTTTAATGAATGTCCATTCAGTTCGTCGGACGTCCTACTTGGTTTTTTGAGCAATACTTTCATGCAGCACCTAAGCGTGTTAATCGTGTTGAAACAGTTCCAACTGGCCTAGTACGCTATGCCATTATTATTAAGTGCCACAATTGCACTGTTCTGACGCCCCCTGGAGTCGTCGTTGGCCTTCGTCGGCTTGCATTTGAATGAAACCTTTCTCTTATCTGTCTTACTTTCTGGAATACCCTCTTATGCACTGTTGCATATGCATAAAATGTGCTTAGTTCCACAGCCGCTTTCTAGAAACTATGAAGGTCAAATCAAATAGCGTACTCGTGAGAGGGCGCACCGATACGGATCCGGATTTAGACACAAGGTACCAAATATGGGGGGACAAGGAAAGCATCCATATACATAGCAAAGTAAAACAAGCAGCAGGATTCGCATTAAGTATAACAAGACAAACAATAGATTTGAGATGTAAAGGTAAAGCACGAATATTATTACATTTCTAGGTATATAGGACCGAAGGATAGGACCGATGTGTTGATTGGTTTATATTTGATAGCGATACAAGTGTGTTCGTTGAGTAGAGTAGTGCATCGTTAGTCCGGGAATGAAGCTTAAGGCACGGGACTATGGCGGAACGTCGTGGTCGTTAGTCAAGGTAACCATTGGAGCAGAACGACCAACTATGGGAGATGATTGAACCGCCCGTCTGAGCCATAGGGCACGGAACGTCCCAGGTGCATGCTATGGTTGTCAATCTGGCGCATGTACTCGGGAGGGCGAGAGGCGTGCTGGGGTTGAGTAGGGTTTGGGAGGTGAGGGAACCCTTGACCGATGGAAAATCCCTGAGGGTCAGTAACGGCACGACGATGGGGAGGGAGGTACGAGAGGGGGGAGTCTCGACTTTGGATATTGTGAGAATGAGCGTGTAGTCCAGGAGATGGTGTCTGACTGTGAACATTCGAGTCGTTGGGAGCGAAAGACAGCTGGTATTGGTATTGCGTGCGAGATTCGTCGCGAATTTCACCCCGGATAAAGTTGTGCCCGTTGTAGCTCGAAGCCATATGTCGATCAGGCGAATGAGAGTAGGGTGCAGGACTTCCTGAATAAAGATTGTGGCTGCTGGCCAAAGAACGCGAAGAGGAAGCAAAGGTACCATTATACGGGTAGTGGAGTGGCTTGACCGGTAGAGGAGCAGAAACGGGCGCTGTCATCGGGGTGAGGTGGTAGGTCATCTGTGAATGGGATTGCTGGATGTCGTTCGTGTGTTGAGTAGGATGCTGATGTTCGTTTAATAATAAAGTATCGTTCCAATCGCCGTCGATGACTGTCATGGGTTGCGTAGATGAGATAGAGACGCCCATGCCAGAAGGCGAGCCTGAGCTTCCCCGCGAGTCGGGGGAGTTTCCGTCGGACGATCCACGACTGGACAAAAAGCCCAACGACTGAGTGGAGTGGATATGATTAACGCGGCTGGAGTCAAAGTTTTTGGCTTTATCCTTGCCAGTCGGGCCTTTACCCAGCGGCGGGCGCGTGGAAGGTGGAAGGCGCAGAGCTATGCGGAGGCAATCGTTCTCCTCCTCCAACTCGGCGACCCTTTGCTCTAATGCCTAATAACGGAAGAGAAATGAATGGATATCGTAATGAAATTTCACACAGAGCGGGGAAGGAATTTCATACCTGGAGGTGCGCCGCACGGCGAGCGCGAAACGCCCGTTGGACGTCTCTTGCCCTATTGGGGGGCAAGTTGTCGTTGCGCTTGCGGCCTCTCTTGGATGAGGAGTTGCTCATGAAGCTCTAGAAAGCTGGGCTATTCGGAAGAAAAGTGAGGACCAGAATAACGAGCAGAGCGACATATAAAGGCTCCTCCGAAAAGGCGCATGGTCAAATATTAATTGGGTCATGGCAGCCTATAAAAGGTAACTACGATCGAAAAACTCCCGTACCACCACTTCACGGCATACCTGTTAGGCTTCCGTACAACACCGTCTGGCACCCTGTTTTCTGCGACTTGCGGATTCAGAAACCCACATACATTCCATGCATCTAAAGTCTCGGAGATGAAGTCTACTGTCACATTCCGGCTACACTACTCCCTACAGAAACGCTGCCAAAGAAAATCTGTTTTTCGACCCTTTTTTCGCACCCACATCGGCAAGCACTAGGCCAATGCGGCAGATTCCCCCGATTCCGAGATGCGAGCTAAGGTCAACATCCATTTATGTCGAACTTCAGGGGCAGTGACTTCCTTTGTTCTTGTTCTTCTGCAAGCAGCACACATTCGGCAACATGCGGAAATATTCGTGCCTCCCACTATTGTCGAGACGGTCATGAAGCAAAGCCTTATAACTGAAAGCTTAGAACTGAAAGCCTCTAGGGGCGTTCTTCAGATCTCAGAGGAGCGCAGAGGAGTGCTGGTTCAAGATCAGAATCTCGGATCAAGCAGTACCGGGCACGTGCCCGCCAAATAGGGCGAAAAGAGTTTGGTCACAATGATAACACAAGTTGCAAAATCGACAAGCGCCGCGGCGCTGCATATCAAGACACAGACGAAAGCGCCTTTCTCCCGCATTTAGTGAATGAATAAATTCTCCCACTACGCATTTAATACTCTGAGGCGTGTATACCGCCAGGCATTGCACACCCAGGCTTAGATCTGGGGTCCTTAAACACAACGGAGGGAGAAATTCGGCTTCTCCGCCTGGCTAGGTTTTTGCCCCTTCCGCTGGAGATCCAGGACGACGTAAATTTCCTCGCTAGATGAGTTACCTACACCTTTCAAAAAAATTTCTTGTCTAAATATTATCTATCCCATCACAGACGTAGATCCTTTCATCTAGGATCAAGCTCCATGCAGTATGCCCTCGCATGGTCTACATGATGTCTGTTCTAATTCCTCGAATGCCATGTGGATTTCCACATCCGTCGCCTCCACACAATCTCTAGGCCTCGAGTTAATTGATCGGCATTTTGCAGGTGGTGAACATTCTTCATCATTTTGCAGCGGGCCAGCGAAAAAAAAGTGGGATATAGGATGAACCGTAAACTCTCATAGATCGGCCGGTTATTCGCCATCACCCAAGTGCTGCTTCTGGCCCCGTACATAGGTGGAATGCGATAGGACAGAGCAAGTCTAATTGCGCGATGTGTGGGGTCGTTGTAAGACGTCGGTTACTTCATTTGTTTTCACTATAGCTAATAAATTTCGGAATAATAGCAGTGTTCGGTCAGTTAAAAATTATAAGGTTGCCAGAATAGATCGTCCATGACACCATGGCAAGATAAACGATAAGAAAACTACATGAATCCTAGCCTAACAGGATTGAGGTCCAAGATGAGACGTGATAATCGCCTGATTATCACAACATTTAGTCATATGGTCGAACCGACAGCTGTGCTGCAGTGGCACTGGCTTGCCTTAGCTCGTCCTTACGAAATTAAAATTACTTTAAATGTTCCTTAATTTTAATTCCCAGACGCTCATGGCTACATAGGTTGCCTTTGCTGAGACGGGGGGATGGGTGTACCAGAGTTTAAGAAATGCTGAGTTCCCAGTGGAAAGAGGGCAAAGCCCAATGTCTGGTGACGATATAAGAAAACTACATACATAGTGTGTGGGGCCCAACAAATACAAAGTGCGTCCTCTGCCTATTTCTGCACAATAACAGCGTGTGTAGTGTGATAGTGTGATTGAAGTGTGATAATGTGATTTGTCGATGCATGCTCATCTTTGAGGTCTGATGGGACGTTCCAGAGATATTCTTTGATATTTCCTGATTTTAGTCGTTATTGTCCCAGTCAGTCGCCTATCTGATCCTGGTTCCATGGCAATTGTGTTATGTGCTCCGTGGCCGCCGAATAATCTTTTTTGTTCAGTACATAGCCTATTGCATCAGGTGTTATCCTTGGGAAATAATCGTGAGGTTTTTGATGAGAAATCGCGAGCGACTCACTAATTTTACGAACAAAATCTGATCCACAATATACCGCTTACCGAGCTTCTGATCCCCAATAGCCAATTATGTGCATTTTTGACAATTGGAGATGACTCTGAGGCTGCTACAAGTAGTCAGTTTGCCGCCAGGAAAGTATAAATAAGCTTAGTGGAAGAACACCTCTGTTCGATTTTAGAAAAGCTTCAAAATCACATTTAACACAAGTCTAGGTCGATGCATAGTACGCTACAAATATTGAGAGTTCTCAATCATAGATGTATACACCAGTTGAAATAGGCGCCCGTTGTTACGGCAGCGACTGCTTTACCACGTCTATTGATAGTCCGGGTAGCGAGCCATCAGTCGGATTAAGTGCAATCTCTCGAATCCCCTGTGAAAACGACCCGCTGAGAGCTAGCGCAAGTTGCAATCCAAGTCGGCAAGGCATGGAGGCGGGGTCGGATATAAATAGACGAATTTGCGCAATAAACAATAAATCCATGTCTACTCAATGGGCCTTAACTCTGCTATATCTGAATGAGTGATCGAAGTGAACAATGAAGATGTGCACTATCTATCTGGGCGCCAAATCCACTGCACTGCTTCGAGTCGCAATCGTGAGAAATGATTGGTAATCTGCTTATGCAGCCAGGCTGTCGCAGCGTGGACAGGTCCAGGGTCTGTTTGCTCCTGCCATCACGACAATCTTACTATCCTCGCCTTCTTGAATAATTGCATAACATGTGGAAACCAGCAACCCGCCAAATCACAGGAACAAACGATGGTACGTTGAGCATCACTCATAGCTTAGTTTTGCACAAAATCTCATACATCTTCGTCTACATAGTTCCCTTAGGGCAACGTCGTCGCTTTGGACCTGCGCCAGTGGATGACGCACCGGCTCCGCAACTCGCACAACCTTCTCCTTCCGCATATCCTCGTTCTCGCGATCAGGAGGAAAGTCCAGGAAAACGTGGTCGGGATGAGTCGCCTGTAAATGGGGATCCAAAAGGTAAGCACCCAAAAAATTTATTTGACCTAACTATGCTTCCATTGTAAATGTGGAGTATATCGCCGACGACTTTTCGAGGTTGTATGCATTTTCTGCCTTAATGTCAAACTTGCTGCACGACTGTCCTCAATGACGCCGACGCTAACCCGTTACTAACCCATCTGACCTTTATCATCTTCCTCAGTTGATCCCAATGCACCCCGGAAACGTCGGAGCCGCTGGGGTGACGCCAAAACCGAAATTCCAGGACTGCCTACTGCAATATCTGCAGCTGGTGTTTCTCAAGCCCAGCTGGATAACTATGCTATCCATCTGCGTCTGGAAGAAATTAACCGCAAGCTAAGGCTAAACGACTTCATTCCTCCTGAGCGTGAAAGGTATGTTTTTAACACATGTTTTATCTATGCGCATATATTTACTTTTCTGTCTCCCAGGTCAGCATCTCCGCCGCCTACGTACGACGCACATGGTCGCAGAACCAATACTCGTGAAGTTCGTTACCGAAAGAAACTTGAAGACGAGCGTATCAAACTTGTAGACCGTGCGATGAAGAACGACCCCAATTTTCGTCCTCCGGTCGAGTATCACCAACAAAAGCGCTCGCAACGCCCTTCCGACAAAGTTTACATTCCCGTCAAAGAATTTCCGGAGATCAACTTTTTCGGTCTGTTAGTAGGCCCTCGTGGAAACAGTTTGAAGAAGATGGAACGCGAAAGTGGAGCTAAGATTAGTATCCGAGGCAAAGGCAGCGTCAAGGAGGGAAAAGCCCGCCCTGATCAGTATGCCGACGACGCGGAGGAAGATTTACACTGTCTTGTCCTCGGCGATACCGAGGAGAAGGTCGCAGCTTGCGTCAAGATGATCAACAGGGTTATTGAAACGGTGTGCATTGACGCTTTTCTTCCTTATTCCCCGTATTCATGATTATTTCCAGGCGGCTTCAACACCAGAAGGCCAAAACGATCATAAACGAAACCAACTGCGTGAATTGGCAGCTTTGAACGGAACCCTTCGCGACGACGAAAATCAAATCTGTCAGAATTGTGGTGGTGTTGGCCATCGAAAATATGATTGCCCAGAACAACGCAACTTCACTGCTAACATAATTTGTCGTGTTTGTGGTAGCGCTGGGCATATGGCCCGTGATTGTACCGTCAACAAAGACCCTAACGCTCAAGCAGTTTCCATCAATGGACCCTCACCATCTCTTAACAGGACTGGATTCGACTCAGAATATGCTAGCTTGATGGCTGAACTCGGAGAGAACACTGGAGGTGCCGACGCTGGAAAGACTCCTTGGGATGCCCCAAGCCTGGGTCACGACATTACCGCTGGTGGCTCCAACATCCCTCCATGGCGTCGACCCGAATCTTGGATACAGCCTGCAAACAATAACCAACAACAAGGTTATCGACCACCTCAAGCAGGTTATGGTGCAGGTTACGGTGCGCCGAACGGTTACGGAGCAGCGGGGCAATGGGCAGGTTATGCAGCTGGTGGTTACCAGCAACCTCAAGATTACTCCAACTACGCATCTTATTATCAAGGCCAATATGCCCAGTAAACTCGGTTTATCACTGATACGGTCCTAATCAGCTGCATCATCACCCTTCTAACGACTTCGTAGCACTGAACCTCTAAAAACTTTAGCTAGCGCAGGCTTGACCAACCTTAAACCCGTGTTACCTGTAACCCATTTCCTCTCTTTTATTGTTTGACTAGTTTGTTTGATTGACCGCAGCGAAGTATTCTGCTCGACTTCTATTCTCGCGCATTCACGACTGCTCAGAACCAGCTCGAAAATTCGTATGAAACGCTCCTTCATGTCCCGTGACCCGTGTCATCCTTACATACCGTTGGGAGGATGAAGAGTCAGATGGATTCACGCCTCAGTTGGCGACGAGATGCAATATGTATTTCGAAGCGTGTTGTCACTCAGTCTTTTTTTACTTTACGCCGTTTCTTTTTCTTGGGCTTGGGATGTGATCCTTCATCGGATTCCCCATCCAAATCCTTCCTCTTTGCCATTGTTGTAGTAGTATTATTTGATACCCTAATGAAGCATGATACGAAAAAACCGTTGGTGGCGTCTTCGCCTGGCAGACAGCGCACGACAGCCGCAGCATCATCTGGAAAGAAAAGGCTTAAGTTTCAAAGACAGCGAAACTGTATTGTGAGCAAATGCAAACCCGGGTTGTCCATTTCCGCAGGATATCCACGTCTGGACCAGGTAGGCAAGACCACGTTTTGGGGAGCAAGTCGGAACGAGCCAGCGGTTGCCTCTTCAGACTTCAGAGCATTCCCTACTACACGCTCGTTTTCAGTAGCGTGAATGCTACACGTCGAGTACACGATTTTCTTGACATTGGGAACTAGAAGGACGACAACCCCATATGTTCAAATTAACAACGGAGGATCCTTCGAGCAAGACGCTAAAGAGCGAAACGTACACCTCATGGCATGTTTGATCATCATCAGCTGAAAAGCGGCCAACTTATCCAACCTGCCATCATCCTTGGACGAGTCGTCTTCGGCGTCTTAAAATTTACATTAAGTCGATCTGATAGCTAACCAATGGAACGAGAGACGGACCTGCTTCGAGAAGATAATCTAATCGATTGACGATCCCTGAGCCGCTGCAGGATGGATCCAATAGACTGTGGGCAAGGGTTAGAAAATTGATATCACTAAGGGCCAAATCGAGCTTTACATGTGAGTGACCGGAGAGTATTGAGGGTCGAAGGGGTCGATAGTCAGGAAATCTGCGTTGATCGGCGAAACATTTGAGCAGCTAGCCTTGGACACCATCATTTTGAGCGTCTGGAAGCGTTTTTTGTCACGTTCAAATGCGTATAGCTAGATAGGAGAGAATGTCATTGAGAATAAATACACTCAACATTGGATGAGAATTCCTGACCTTTCCTTTATTGTTCATGAGAGCACTGAGATGGGTGGTTTTATTTCCAGGTGCTGCAGTCGCGTCAATTACCACACTATTACCTGTAGCTGGGGGCGCAAGAACAACAGCAGGAAAGCAAGAGGCCTTATCTTGAAGTATGATCTTTCCAGAAGTGTAGAGAGGGTCATCCTGAAACGTTGTGGTCGGAGAAAATAACAGCAGGTTGGGCACATGTTCATCTTTGGAGAATCCTTTCCTGGAATACGAGCACAACTATGAATGACACGATATAGGCTGTGTTTGAGACTCACTTCGAGGTAAAGGGATCTGACATTACGAAGCCCCGTGAAATGAAGGATTCGATAGCTTCTGTCAGAGTGGTCGTTGTCGTATTGACACGCACATAACGAGGGATGAGCGCTGCAAAAGTTCAAACAATCATTAATCAATAGCCGTTTGCTTGTGAGCGTGGATGATATCACCTGCTCTTTCATCTCCGTTATGGGCCAGCTGGCCGTTGGAGGTAGCGCCACGCTTGATCTTTACTTTCTGAAACTCTCCGTGTAAGCGTGTTTTGTGCCGCAATATAGCCTGCTTTACGGGGCCGTCACCAGCCTGTATACCTCGCGCTAGAAGCAGATCGTGTACAAGGATGAGCACCAAGTTCGCGGAACTTGATGACAACTTGCGCTCTTCTTTCATGAGCTTTGCTTTGTCGATGACTTCAAGAAGTACGGACTTGACTACGTGACGTGTTTTCGTTATAGACCTTTTAAATTTTATGACTAGATCGAAGACCTTACATTTCAATGTCTCGATAACTAGGGCCGCAGTCCTCTTCCTATCCTTCTCAGGGAGTGTAGCAATAATGCCCTTGATCGATCCCTGTTTGGTATCGATTCGGTCCAAAGCCTTAGCTGCTTCGAAGTAGAAGTTCATCCTATTTTATGTATACAGCGATTTCTCAAAGGATGAATGTGCGAAGAGAGAAGTCGTGTGATATAGGACGAGGGGAAAGTATGGTGGGATTTGGGCCACCTAATACTACGGCATTACTAGAAAAAGAAAAGCGCGTCAGTTTCCGTTTCACCGAAGAATGACGAAGCAAGGGTCAGGGTAAAATAGTCCTCATCTCTGGTCAAGCCAGTCGGACAATGTAGATAAGATATAAACATCATAAAGGAAAAGATTCATAGCAGTGGCTGAAAGAAGACTCACAAAATCTGGGGAGAGGGGCGGAGATAGCAGCAACACTACACAAAACAAATTCGAAAGCGAGATAGAAAAAAAAACCGTTGGATGCAGGCGACTTAAGTTTGAAACTCCGCCCCAAATTTTAAAGTGCGGTAGCATGATCGAGATCGAATCAAATGGGTTGATCATTCGGCGGCGCGTCAGAGACCGCTCCTCTCGTCCACTTGCCTCCTGGATCCACCATAAAGGTGTCCTAAAAGCACTTCTTCTCCACGAGTAAATCTTTTCGGGTTAGACTTTATTCTCCCTGACCATATCTTTCTTCTAGTGCCTGTCGAAACTGAGCTGTATGAACTTCTCGGCGTCTCTTTCGAGGCTACTGAAGGTAAATCTTCACGGTTTCTCACCACTTAATTCTTTCTAACTTCTTTCCATTTAAGATGATATAAAAAGAGCCTACAAGAGAAAGGTGCGTTCCTTCGTTCTGAATCCTGTTAAGCTTACACTTATCAATTCCAAGGCAAAAGAGCATCATCCTGTAAGGCTCTCAAACTTATCATCAGACGCTCGTTCATGTCTACTCCAAGGACAAGAACATAAATGATCCCGAAGCTGGACAGAAATTCCAAGAAATGGCAGCAGCGTTCGTTCTATTTCCTGCCCCTCAAATCAATATGTGACTTATTGTACCTCCAGCTATGAAATCCTCAGCGACCCTCACAAACGAGAAGCTTATGACTTGCATGGACTCGACGGAATGGCAGGAGGTCGCGGAGATCCAATGGATGCTGCCGACCTATTCACCCATCTTTTCGCTAGTGGGGGTGGTCATCCAATGTTTGGATTCGACTTCGGGCCTGACATGGGAGGGAGGCGCAGAGGGAAAGGCGAAGAAGTCATTCCTTATGAAGTAACGTTGGAGGATCTCTACAACGGAAAATCTGTCAAAATGAATATGGAAAAGGAGATCATATGCGGCGTCTGCAAGGGGTGCGTGTAGCCCTCCATCTAACACTAGTTCTGGTCTAAAGTTCAAACTAAGTTCGGGTGCACGAGGCAATGCCAAACCTAAACCATGCTCTACTTGTTCAGGGAAAGGCTGGACAAACTCAAAGACTCGGGTATGTCTGTGCTTCGCTGGCATCTTTTCGTGAGCTGATGGTTTGGGAATAGTTGCCAACAGGTGTTTATGCAAACTCAAGAGCCCAATGCACTGATTGTCATGGCCATGGGGAAAAGCTCAAAGAGAAAGAAAGGTTGGAGTTTTCTGACCTTCGCCTTAAATAAGCCTATGTTGACATCACGATCACAGGTGCAAGAAGTGCAAAGGAGAAAAGATTGTGAAGGAAAAGACGCGACAAGAGATATTCGTCGAGAAGGGGATGAGCGATCGCCAACGAATCGTTCTGGCAGGGGCTGGAGATCAGGAAGTACGTTTCAAAATCCTTCGTTAAATTAACCAATTGCTGATTCTTCGTTAGCCTGGCATTCCAGCCGGCGATGTGGTATTCGTTCTCAAAGCTAAACCTCATGAATCTTTTGAACGATCAGGAAATGACCTTCTGACTAATGTTACAATCACATTATCGGAAGCTTTGCTGGGGTTTTCCCGTATAATCCTTACACATCTCGATGGCAGAGGTATCAAAATGACCTCTCCTCCTGGAAAAGTAATCAAGTTCCACGAAAGCGTTGTCTTGCGCGGAGAAGGAATGCCAATACATCGTCGACCAGACGAAAAGGGTGACCTTTATGTGGTATTTCAAATCGAGATGCCCGACGAGCAATGGCTCAAAACGGCGAACAAGCCGGTCAGTAATAACTTCAATAAACAATTTATTATTTCTCACAATGAGATACAGGCCATTGAAGCTATCCTACCTGCAAAACGGCTGGAGGTTGATCCGCTCCCTGAAATTGTGGACGAGGCAGACTTTGAGGAGAGCGACATTGTCGATGTGGGTGCTCGGTCTTTTCCGGCTGGCAACTTCTTTGACCAAGGCTTTGCATCGCAGTTTGGCGAAGATGAGGAAGACTGGGAAGACGAAGAAGACGAGGAGATGGATGGCGAGCCAGAATGTCGCCCCCAATAGTCGTCGATTCCGCCTTGCGCAAGACCTGAGTTCTCGTGGACTCAAATATAACTGAGTATCTTTTACTCCACCTTTTCTTTATACTCCAACCATCCTTCTTTTCCCGGAATCCTCCACTCCTATCGTACTATATCTCTCTCTTTGTAATACCTCTACACATTTCTCTAATGCTCGCACACGCGCACTCTATGCGCCCAAGCTTATTTTGGGAAATCACTTTCCGACCAAATTGATATCCCCGCGTAAAACATTCATCATACTGCGCAACATACAAAATTAGCCCGTGTCATTTCTAATATGTCAGCCAGCGCAACACTGCAGCACGGCGCACTTCCCTCCTTCAAGTTCGCGCCAGTGTCTGTCCTCCTATCGATCATATCTTTAGGAAAATGGAGGGAATACAATTCCTTCTCTTCTGCCTCTATTCATTTCTTGGCTTGTCTATGCTCACAACCGCCAATGCGGCAAAAGCTCGAATTCTGATTTATTCTGCCACCAGGGACTTCAGACATGATTCCATACCCACTGCTATCGAGGCCCTGAAAGCGAAACAGGATGCTATCAATGCTCAGTTTGATAACACAGAAGACCAAACTCAGTTCACGGACGACAACTTATCTGGCTTCGACACGATCTTGTTTCTGAGTACGACGGGGGAAGGTGCGTGAAGTCCGTGCCTTCATTGTACGATACACATTTTTCTAAATTTTCTATGAAGTGCTCGACCAAGCAGGAAAAGATGCATTCCAGAAATATCTTGATCTTGGGGGCACTTTCGTTGGTATCCATTCAGCGTCAGACACTCTGAGGAACACTACGTTTTACATCAATGAATTAGGTGCGCCTTGTATTGTCTCTGCCTGATCCCCTTGAGACCAACAAATGATGTTGCAGGTGCTCTCTTTGATTATCATCCTGTCCTTCAAAACTTCGTGAGTCCTTAAACCTGCTTGACGCCTATGAAATTGGCTAGAATGTATTTTAAAGACCGTCGACGTCGTTGATACGACGCATCCAAGTACGAGCATGCTTCCTGTTATCTGGAATGTCCAAGACGAAGCGTGAGCTACATAACTTGAGCAGCTTTTTACAAGGCGAAAAGGTAAACGTTTCGCCTAGGTATAACTTCAAGTCTGACCCAAGAGGAATTGGGGCAACGGTCATCCTAGCTGCTAACGAATCAAGTTATATCGGCGAGTTTCATGAACTTTTCAACACCGTCGATATGCTCATAGATAGAATTGAAGATACCGGCGTACATCAAAATCAGGGGACTCCTCATCCCCTTGGTAAGTGGGAACGACTTTGATGCATTTACTTACACCTTTCATATTACGCGAACAGCATGGTTCCAAGAAAAAGGCGCCGGTGTGGAGTCTGGAGGGGTCGCAGGCCGCAGTTTCTATACCAGTTTAGGCCACCTGAATGAAACCTGGCATGCAAGTAACATTTTTCACCTATTCGATCCCGACGAACTCAACTCCAAATACAGGATGAATTGTTCTTGGCTCATGTCCTAGGAGGCATATCATGGGTGCTTTCGGGTAACACTACTCGGGCCTTCAATTCTTCGGGTCTCGTTGGAAACGCGCAGTCCGACATCAGTGGTAGCGCTCAAAGCAACAGTAACGCACCCTCAAAAACTGGTTCGACGTCATCGACCTCTACAACCGGGAACTCGCAACCTGCAAATTCTCAAGTCTCGTAAGGAGATTTGATTCATCGTTGTAACTTCATTTACTTATATACTTGCATTAGGTCGGCGAAAAAGCTTGCATCCATAGTGGACGCTTCTTTACTGGCATTGTTCTGGAGATATGTGGCGCATGCTCTTTAGCTGGTAGATAGGAAGAACACGGACCACGGGCGTTTCATTATTTATGTGCTTCGTTGCGAACATAGCCATCGTTATTTTATCCGCATTGAAATTCTTAATATCGCCCCAGTAGTAAAATGGTGCTTGTCTTTGACCAGTTTCCGGACGTAAAGGTGGCAAAGATAGCAAGGATGTAGCATTACGTTGGCCATTCAGATTCTGTGACAAATAGACACCATGACTCTTTCGGGAGCTTGTAATCAAGTAGTCGAAGATGCCGATGCCCGTTGTTTCGAGCCTCCAACTAAGGGATGCAATCTTGAATCTGATCCTTGTTGCTTGAGTTATTACCGCGAATCCTCCAAATAGGATGATACCGGCAGCACGATATGGATATAACGAGGACATTTAAGACAGCTCTGCTTTGTTGCTTGGTAGATACATTTTTAGTTGGGGAGGCAAGTGTTGTGAAGTTGAGTGAAAACAGACGGATATATTCGGAAACCAATAACTTAGACGTCGATGGTCTTGTATCCTGTCACCTGTGGCGAAGTTCATTGTCAAAGAAGCGCGAACGGATTGTGTGTACTCACCCTGTTGAACCTCAACATCGCCAGGTATTTCTCCGATAGCCATCTGCAATTCTCGTAGTGATTAACACCCTCTGCTTTGTGGCACTTGCCTAGCTCATCGCGAACTAGGCGGAGTTCCATGGCCTTGACCCATGATTCCTTAATATGATTCTCCCTCTCGAGTGCCTTGGCTGAATGGATGGTGTCGGCCCGAGTACAAAATTCAAATGATAGTCAACGGACCTTTGAGTTCAGCAACCCTCGCGTCGTCGACGGACATGGTTGTACAGAGCAATGTGTTTGGCTGTATTTGGTCCTTTTCCACATTTGATCAGAGGAATCACATGCTCTTCCGGCTATAGCATTCCCTCATCATCGGATTTGCTGGTACAAATGCAGCGCCTTACCCCAGCCTACCCCGCCTGTTCAGCATACCACCTCCATCTCTTGATACGGACGGGATAATACTGCATAACAATCCATCTAACGCCCATATATTTATATTGAATATGTCACAAGCTACTTCGTTACCCGCCGGAAACCCTCTGCTGACACTCACCCACCGTATGTCCTGATTCAATGGTACGCCCCTGGAATATCCTCATGTTGACGCGTTGTCGTTAGCCAAACCTTCTCTCTGGATTATTGAGCTGCATAATGGGCACGACAACCGGCTGACCCACGACCTCATCAACAAGGCAATGATGCCTGCCTTGGATATCGTGGAACGCGAATGGCGCGCTCAGCGACGCACTGCCATGGAGGCTAAGAGTGTTGAAGGAGGAAAAGGCGCCCTCATCATAGTTGGCCGAAGAGATCAGGATAAATTCTTCAGCAATGGTACCTATGCTACGCAGTCGCCCGCTCATAGAACTGATATGATTTCTGACAGGTCTTGACTTTGCTAATTCATCGAAGGATCCCAACTTTTTCCAGCGTCAGTACTAGCATATGCACTCTTTCGCTTCCATCTCTTACCTTGGTTTCTAGTGACGTTCGATCCCATGTTGGCCCGATTACTCACATTCCCGAGTGAGTGCTATTTTTATCCCCCTGCTTGGGAAGTGTCATCGTTAAGCTTCTGCACCAGTTCCTACCATTGCTGCAATCAATGGTCATTGTTATGCTGGCGGATTCACACTTTCTTTAGTATGCGACTATCGCGTTATGACTGATGGTAGTGCCCGGAATGCATGGCTCTGTATGAACGAGGTGAGAATCACTAATTATGTTCTTGGCAAAATTATTCTTAGTTTTGTAGGTTCACTTTGGCGCACCATGGCCTCATTCATTCACGGCGCTTCTCAAAGCAAAGATTGGTGATCATAGACTTCACCGCAAAATTGCTCTCGAGGGCCATCGCTTTACACCCTCAGAAGCCCTTCAGGACGGCATATTGGATCATATCGTGGCCGGTAAAACGGCAGATATCTTAGCTAAGGCAGAAGAGATAGCAGACAAATTCAGCGGAAATGCGACTATGGGCGTTTGGGGCCTAATCAAGGTACAGTCTTCTCCCAAACGATTTGTGTAGTCTGACGCTTTTTTTTAGTTGGGTCTCTATTCCACAGTATTGGAAACCATCAAGACAGATCTCAGACTAGTGAATACTCAAATGGATGAAGCTGCAGCAAGGTCAAGGCTCTAATCAACTCACATTGTACAGCACGTTCACCACTGGGATACCCATCAATATCTTCACTGAACTAGTATAATTGTGCAAATATACTCTTTGCGAAGGCGAAAACAAGTCGGATCTACTACCGGTTCAGGGAGTGAGGTGACTGCAAGGTTCCAGTCTTTTGAGTGTCCACCACTATAAATCTCGTCGCCAACACACCTTCGATCATCGGAAACCAGCGAAGGCCATGCGCTGTTGATATGTGGTCATATCAAGGAATACGGCTGTGCATGCTTCCGTTTTGCAAAATCTTCGAGGAGAAATACATATAAGTAGAACGGTCTTGGAACATTGACTTGGCAACGACAGAATCGGTCCAACAACGAACAAAAGAATATTGTTGGGAGGTGTGAAAGATACGAATATCGCGGCTCAGTTGCTATAAATAGGCACTTTCTAGCACAAAGACTGGCTCTCCGCGTTCTGTTCTCGAACAATCATATATATATATGAATAGACGTGCTGCGTTCGTGCGGCACATATGCACTTACCAGGGCAACGTGGGTTGATTGTCACTTTGTTATGGACATCCGGTCACAAGGACCCGTCTGATCTATAAAGCATGGAGAGTGAACTCGATCCACCATCCGTCCTTTCCCTTCTGCGAACCCCTGGTAGGGTTTCTTGTTAGACGTTTTTCTTTTTTCTTGCTGGTTTATTCAGGCTTTGCCACTATGCATCTTGGGCTCTCGTTATCTGCTCTTCTGTCATGTGTGCTTTTGATGTTGACCACGCAGGTCGTGGAGTCCGTACCTCTTGCTAGACGGAGTCCCAAGTTCGTGTCGCTTCCTTTGAGGCGAGTCCAACAGGCCCGTGGCCTTCACCCGCAGATCGTGCGTTGCCTACATAAAATCTCGATGATTCATTCCTAACATTTGTGGTATTTCAGTATCTTCAACAGCACATCAATCGGGGTCTCCGTCGATTGGCGCGCATGACTGGGCGCGCAGGCCCAACTCATGAAACTTTGGTCGAAAATCTCGAGCGCCGCGTCCTGGAAATCGAAGGCCCAGAGGGATTGGAGAGACGCTTCAACCGCATGGGTGTACCCAGAAGAAGCGTGGAAGACAACGTCCTCGAGAAGCGCTATAACCGCATCGGTGTTCCTAAACAAAGCGTCACAGTCGCCTCTGCAGGAAGTGCATCCCTCGCGTCTTTGAAAAAAGGCAAAAACAATAAAGCTAAAGGAGGAAATGGTGCGGCCGGCTCCCAGCCTGCTGCGGTGCCTGCAGCTAGTGTCACGAACGCCAATACGCCCTCTACAGACGATTCTTTAGGGCTTGACATAGAGTGAGCGCATTGGTGAATTCATTCAATTCCAAATCTAATTCAGTTGCGAAGAGCTCAAGATGTGGGTTACTTGGCTACAGTACAGATGGGCACTCCTCCCCGCGACTTCCTGATTCTCATGGATTCGGGGTCGGCTGATCTGTGGGTCGGTGCGGAGAATTGTCAATCTCAAGGCGGAGGAGGCTGCGTGAGTTTTCAATTTTTTTCCGGTCTCCAAAAATATACTCGGCTGATCATCGATCATCATTCACTTGTACATAGGGAAATCACAACTTCCTGGGTCCTCAGTCAAGCTCTTCATTTGTGGATTCCGGCAACCCCTTCAGTGTAACCTACGGAACGGGTTCAGTCTCGGGAGACATTGTCACAGACGATCTCGTTGTTGCGGGCCTTTCTTTGAAGAGCCACACTTTCGGCGTTGCCACTACTGAGAGTGTCGACTTTTCGTCGAACACCACTCCTTTCGATGGCTTGATGGGCCTTGCTCAATCTGTACGTGATTTGGTGGGGTGTTCATCGCTTAACACTCAATATATCTTACAACTCAGACGCTCTCTGAACAACAAACTGACACCCCCGTCGAATCACTCGCTAAGGCAGGGTTGATTCCAGCCGCTATCACTTCATTCAAGATCTCTCGACTTGCCGATAACTTGAACGATGGAGAGATTACTTTTGGGTGGGTGGAACATACGTATTCTCATTTCAACCTCGTCCCTAATTTTCTTTCATAATATACAGCGCACTTGACACAACCAAATTCGACTCTAACACTCTGGTCAGCATCCCTAACGTCAACCAGGATGGATTCTGGGAGGGCGCCCTCGATTCGGTCAGTGTCGACGGCACTGACCTCGGCCTGAACGGCCGTACCGCCATCCTTGACACCGGAACAACCCTCATGATCGTCCCCGCTGCCGATGCTCAGACCATCCACAACAGCATCGCAGGCTCAGCGTCCGACGGCCAAGGCGGCTTCACCGTTCCTTGCACCACCAACGCCTCCGTAGCGTTGACTTTCGGCGGCCAGGAGTTCACCATTGACCCTAGAGACATAGCATTCCAGCCCGTCGACGCCAACAATCCTACTGGCGATTGTGTGTCTGGTATCGCATCCGGTAACATTGGAGGAGCGGATGAGTGGCTGGTAAGATCTCACAGCTTAATGTCATTTCTTTGAGCTTATACTAAACGTTGTTGTTTCATGCAGGTTGGTGATGTCTTCCTCAAGAATGCTTACTTCTCCACCGATGAGGGGCAGAACACCGTCAGCCTCGCGAAGCTAGTTTGAATGCATGTCTTGATGACCATTCCTTTTGCATTAATTAAGATAAACGCTCTTTTTGTATTATACATACTAACGCCGGATTACATGTGTATATTATTTGTGTGCACAACTTCAAGGAATCATTTCATTGGAAACGTATCTAGAGCATATGTACGAGAATCATTCATTAAATAATGTATTTTCAAGCCTTCCTTAGGACTTGCCTGGCAGCATTTTTGCCCAACCAACACAACCATTTCTGTCAATGGTCTCCTTAGACAGAGATGACAGTTGTAGGACGAAGTGCAGTTGGCAGATGGTCGCGCGCGGATCTGCCAAGCCATGACAATTCTTCGTCCGCACCAGGACAATGCCTGATCTCCAGGCTCCAGCTGATCCTATCCTTGCTCCTGAAGGCTTCATTCAAGATTGAGAAGTATCGGCGATTTCTACTCAACTTGCGATGGATTCCCGATTCTGTAATAGCAGAAAGACAGAGACACGAAAGGAAGAAAGAACCGGACTGCGTTGGGAGTTTGCACACTTACGTGTATGTCTGCGGCAAGCCAGTTGCGCTTCTTCTGTTCACTCTATCACCCGCCTGTACCCCGCCGCAATCGCCACAATGGTCCGCGATCGAAATACTTCAGCAACACATCTGCATAAACGCTCTGACTCAAATGGCATGAATGAGCATTCTTTGGGCTGCTTGCAACGCCATAAAATGTGCAATTTGAGCTTGGGACGGGATGTCTTCGATTCTTTGGCGGTGAAGGCGCGGAGCATCGTTAATTTCAGTTGAGAGGCAGCATTTATTTGGGGAAGAAGCCGAAGGTTCTTCTTTAGCATATATATACACGTCCACTAATGGTGTGGGGCCATGGTCCTCTTTCTTTCTTTCTTCGTTGAACCTGCACGCGAGCCTTGGTTCTCTCCACTGTCCTTCCTCGATTCTGTCACTGTCGTCGCCTCGCCTGGCACTCTGATCCTTATGTTTTCATTTTGTCGTCTTGTTTTGTTCTTTTATCTGTTGCTCTCGAGGAATTTCCTCCTTGTGAACGCGCTCCCTTCCACCTCACAGCGTTCCCTTTCTGTCCCACTTAGTCATCCGAGATATAGCAGTACTTCTAGCACTGGATTTTATATTCATGGCTCGATCGTAAGACTTGCTTGTTTTGGCTTTCCTAGCAACTAAAAGTTGATTGTCTAGGTTCAACAACAGCACATCAACCGAGGTATTAAGCGTCTTTCTTTTATGGCTGGCCGCGCAATTCCGTCGGACTATGAGCTGCTTTCAAATATCTGGCAAAGAATATCTCTTCTTTCGCCCGCTCAGCAGAGTGCATACCCATTTCAAGAAATGACTACCCTTCTGTCCCAACACACGAGCGCCTTCTCGAACTTCAAATCAGGATCCGGGACCAACCACTCTTCTTCATATCCCACTACTCGCTTTCACCCTGAAAAGCATAGAGCAAGAATTTCCACTTACCAGCCAACTTCACACACTACCGGTTTGAGTATCGAGTACGTTCTTCATCTTGCCTGACATTTCTAATGGTGTCGTGATTACTAATATAATATTAGAGCACCCGATATCGGATGTACGTTGTCGTATTATTCTTTACAGGTCAGAACGATGATTTATTTTGCTACAGACATGACAGAAGTACGAATCGGTACTCCGCCTACCACATTTGAACTGCTGGTGGACTCGGGCTCCGCTGACCTCTGGGTCGGTGCTGTTGGCTGCCGTTCGGACGCTGGAGGAGACTGTGTGAGTAATGACCGCCTGACTACTTCGAGCAATATCTAATTTGTCAATTTATGGAATAGGGAAACCACACCTTTCTTGGACCCCACAAGAGCAGCTCATACAATCAATCAAAAGAGGACTGGGCTATTGGTTATGTCTCCGGCTCTGTTTGGGGATACCTTGTTCAAGATGTGGTTTCTATTGCTGACCTTACTATCAAGAACCATACATTTGGTGTGGCTTATAATGAAAGCAAAGACTTTACAGGGTGGGTTTGTTTCCGTAATTCAAACCTCCTCGTTTAATAGTCCATGTTTTCGTCTTTGCTCAGGAACAATATCCCATTCGATGGCCTCCTTGGCCTTGGTAAACCAGTTAGTCACTATATATACACACCTTCATTTTTTTAAATAACATATTGACCATTTCATGTAGGACATCTCTCAGCAACGTGTGCCAACGTTCCTCCAGTCACTCTTTCAGGCCAAACTTATAGCTGCACCAATCGTCTCATATAAACTCCCTCGTCTTGCCGATGGCAGTAATAACACGGGCGAAATGACTCTAGGTGCCATGGATCCGAATCATTACTATCCAAAGAGCTTGGTGACGGTAAAAAACGCGAACAAGTTTGGTTTCTGGAGCGTCGCCGCAGATGCGGTGAAAGTGGGAAGTCGCAACATGAATTGGTCTAACAGGACAATGGTCATGGACACTGGCACGGTCAGTCTTATACAATATTTTATGCTGGGTAGTATCTAGTTATTTATTTTGCCTGATTATTGCAGACATTGATTATTGCTCCCAAAAATGTGAGTCTGGGCCAACTGCGACCGCTAGACATACACTCTGATGCCGTATACAGGATGTGGATGAAATACATAAGTTAATCCCGGGCGCACTGTATGATGGAAACGAATGGACAGTGCCCTGCAACATGTCCACTGCAGTCAGCTTGATAATAGGTGGCAAGCAATTTACAATCTTGCCCAGTGATGTCGCGTTCTATCCAGTCGAACAGGGCTCAGCGACGTGCATGTCGGGCATTGGCATTGGAGGTGTCGGCCCTTTCTATTTGGACACCGAATGGCTGGTGAGATTTTTTCCCAATCCTATTCGGTCTGCAACGTTTCTCATGGCGTATATTGTTTGACTGAAGGTTGGCGATGTATTTCTCAAGAATGTCTACTTTAGCACCAACGAAGAAACAGACGAGATTTCTATTGCTAAGCCTCTTTTCTGATTGTCATCAGCTCTTGCTTCACTATCCTTAGTAATCTGTGCTAGTAGCAAGTCATGTTAACCTGGTGTTGGAACTCGAAATTTATGTAGTAAACGGGGAGTTGTTGACTCGTTAGCCACTTTAATTCCGGCCGTCAATGGGAAAAAGTTCTACGGTCTGTTCATGCATCCATTGTGTTCACCAAGCAAGTATCTACTGTGAGTTGTGTCTTCACGAGGGCCGACCTTTTGCCCGAAGTACGCCATTAACTACGTGTGACGGGCCGAACTAGGCTGTAATAACCGTTTTTGGAAGAGGATTATAAATGGCTGCTTTGCAGCGTAACGCCATCATGGCTGCCAAAAAGTTCCCCATTTCAGCCCTACCGCTGGCATCCAAGAAGGATTTGCTCATACACCAGCTCATCTCAGATACCCATACCCCGGACCCACTTGCCTTCCGTCGCGTACAAGTCCAGTCTCCCAGTCTTCAGCGCAGGGCTCGGGTATGTTCACACCGCCTTGACGTAGATCTGCGCTGAATTTCCCCAGCTCTTGCCGCCGCCCAGCCACTTCAGCCATGTTGCGCCGTTCCCTGTTCCGTTTCCTTACGACATAGAACCCCCTGTACCCGCGCCAGATCCTAGCCAACCAAACTACATAGAAACTTGGCTCGCCGAACGTGAGGCCATCCATCCCCTGCCGCCCTCGACGCTTCACCCTGACCCACCATTAATCAAGCACGCTCCAAAACAACGGGACCAGCCGCTTAATCTTATTGGTGTCGCAGAGACTGCGCTGCGAGACTGTCTTCCCCATCTAGACGTAGGGGATGCGTTTACAGTTCTTGGGACACCAAGTCTCGCGCATGAGTTCGACGACGAAGGCGATCCGCAGCCTTCAGAGGCTCAGGAAGTCGTGGCCGCACGGCAGGATCTTATTGATGTGCTTAGCGGACAATTTGTTCTCATGTCGCCCGCAGACGGTGGTGGCGACAAAATCCCATTTGCGCCTTGGTCTCTTCGCTACAGCGGGCATCAGTTCGGCTCCTGGGCTGGTCAGCTCGGGGATGGACGAGCGATCACCATTCGTATGCCGCAATCTCTCCTTTCTTCTCCGATGTTGCATTGATTACTGTTCCTGTAGATGTTACTCCACACCCCACAAATTCTGATGTCACTTATGAACTGCAGCTCAAGGGTGCCGGTCGAACGCCTTTCTCGCGCAGTGCAGACGGCCTCGCCGTTCTCAGATCTTCAATTCGTGAATACTTATGCTCAGAAGGCACGTTTAGATTTTTTTTTTGGTCTACCGCAGCTCACGATTCTGAATATCAGCTATGGAGGCACTCCATATTCCCACTACACGTGCTCTCTCGCTCGTCTCTCTTCCTTCCCTCCCAGTTCATCGCGAGCGCGTCGAGACCGCATGTGTTCTTACGCGCATAGCACCTTCCTTTATTCGTATCGGCAACTTTGAAGCATTCAATGGCCCAACAAACATGTTCTTTTTCGGCGGAGGACAGCAAAATCCGAACTGGGAAGGTCTGAGGATTCTTGGTGAATGGGTTGCGCATAAAGTTCTGAAACTTCCTGTCGAGCCTGGTAAGTCGTGGGGATCTGAATTAGTGCTTGAGGTTGCGAGGCGGAATGCGGCCATGGTTGCGGGATGGCAAGCGTATGGCTTCATGCACGGCGTAATCAACACAGACAAGTGGGTTCTCTTATTTCTTGTCCGCGAGCCTGAATTGACTGTACGAAAGCGTTTCCGTTCTTGGGTTGACTATTGACTTTGGTATGAAGGATCTCAATCAACAGGTTTTATTATTCTAATGGCTTCCAGGTCCTTACGCCTTCATGGATGTATTCGACTCAAGCCACATCTGCAACCATACAGATGAGAGTGGACGCTATGCATACAAGGTGGGTAACCTTTCTCAATCATTTTAGTTCATATCATACTGAAGGTCAACAGTATCAACCAAACATGATGTAGGCCATAACCTCTGTCTCAGGCCAATCGTCGGCATTAACATCGTATAGTGTATATGCTATCCGCGCTCTCCTTAATTCCCTCGCTCCTTTGATAGGCGCAGAAGCCGAATTAGGTGGCAAAGCTGTTTCTGCAGGTTGGGGAGACGATGTACCATCAGAAAAGATTGAAGAATGGACGAAGAAGGGCACAGATCTTCTCCGTGATGAGGTCGACAAAGTCGTCCAACAGACAGCTGCTACTGAATATGGGAGGCTTTTGCGCAAGGTACACATCTAATTTCTCTGATGAAATTATCCCTAACGGTGTGCGTCCACAGCGTCTCGGCTTGCGCCTCCAGGACCCAGCCGATGAATCGACTCTTTTCAAGCCACTTCTAAACCTCATGGAAGAGCATTCTCTAGACTTCCACTCGACTTTCCGTACCCTCTCTTTCTTCAAGCCTTCTATACTTGCTAAAGAATCTAGGACATCCTCCCACGGTGACTCCTCGCCCGCGCTACAGAAATTTATTTCTCGCCTTCTCACTCCAAGCGGCGCACCAGAGCGTGTTGATCATGGTGCGGCTACGACTGCGTGGCTTGAATGGCTCGATCATTATGCGCAGCGCATTCAACGCGAGACTGGGGAGTGGACTGAAGTGGAAGATGTCGATGCTGCACGTGAAGCCGCAATGTGCCAGGCCAACCCGCGGTTCATTCTGAGGCAATGGGTGCTGGAGGAGGTCATCAAACGCGTGGAGCAGGATTCTGATAGCGGAAAGAGGGTCCTGGCAAAAGTTATGCTTGTGCGTTTTTATTCCTGTTGATTCGTTGTTCTTTTGATCTGTTATGGGAGGAAGGCTGATGTTTTATCATTAGATGGCATGTAACCCATATGAACCATGGGGTGCAGAAGGTGATCAGAAGCCGGACGAGGAGTTGAGTGATGAACAGAAAGCAGAGAGGCGGTATTGCAGTCTGGGCGAACGAACCATGCTGGGGTTCCAGTGCAGTTGTTCGAGCTAGGCAAATATTTAATGGTCGGGCATACCACAGATCTGTATTATACAACTTTGGAACCTGTGTATTACGTTCTCCTATATGTATAACTTGAATGTCGATGTTTGTGTATACCAAAGTGATATATTTGTAGATTATACTGATTTGAATAAGGAGGACTTTAGGCCGGAAGGGAGATTGTCGAGTTCTTCGACGAAGGGTGCGTTTAGTGAGGAGGAGAGGGTAGGGTGGAGGAATATGGTATTTGATAGGATGGATAGGGGAAGTTCTCGGTCTGGTGTTGATAAGTCGCAGTTGCGAATTCCTCCCTCTGCCACTTTTTTGGACAGGGGTCAACCAATGGATCTGAATTAGTTTGAAATATCTTCAAAAGTCGATAATATTTCATGATTTGTATAGTATTCATTTGCCTACAAAAATCTCTAAAAATTACACCGAAGGCAATGTCCAAATCATTTTAGGTATAAATCCACGTATTCCAGAACTCTCCGCAGAACATCCTCAGCTTGTACTCGATCTTTAAAATTGTGTTCAGCTCCGGCGTATATGACGAGTGTGGGGTTGACAGCGGCTTTGCCGACCCTCTCAATCCCGCGCAGGAACGCGATTGCTTGCGTCACTGGGACGCGCGCGTCCGCCTTTCCATGCATTATCAGCATGGGGGCAACCACGTTTTGCACGTCCTTGAGTGGGCTTCCGTTAAGGTAAACCGGCGCGCCGGGCGTCCATGGCGCTCCGCCCCCAAGTGAGGCCTACGCGACGAGTTAGCTCGAGCGAGATACCCTTGCATTTTGAACAACTTGCCTCGAAATCGGGCATGTCAGATGAAGCAGCCAGGAAGCCCCAATCGCTGACTCCTGCTCCCATGATGCCGACTTTGAATTTGTTTCCCGGTCGAGTGCATCCCCAGGCCGTCTCGAAGCCTCCCTGACTCCAGCCGCCGATGCCAACGCGTTGTGGATCGACGAAGCCACGCGAGATTCCAGCTTCTATCATGCTATTGATGTCATCCCAATCGGTTGTTCCAACGCCTCCCTCGGCTGCAAGGGCAAAGTCGTTACCGCGCCCAGTGCCTGTTCAGGACGTTAGATTGTTGTTTAGAGGCAGGTGGCCATATTTCTTTTTACATACCACCGCGATAATTGGGAGACATGATCAAGTAACCATGAGATGCTAAGTATGGGCGCCACTTTGTGAAACCTAGCTTTATTTTCAGTGCACGAACTGCTCAAAGAAAAATAATTGACATACCAAGGAGCAGGTTCAGTGTGTCACGACTGCAGGAGAAGGTATTTAATTAAGAAACCTCAATGGATATCGATTGAATTATACACACCTGCTAGGACCGCCGTGTGGATTCACCAGCGTCGGCAATCCTTTAGGTTCGACTCCTCTGGGATAGCTTATGACTCCATCCAATTTAACGCCATCGCTACCTGTCCAATAGAAAGGTTCAAACATTGGCGCCATTTCTGGTGTAAACCACGAATTGTGAGATGAAAGTTTCTTTGACAAAACTCCAGTATGATTTCGTTCTGTAACTCCAGACCAAATATTTTCGGGCTCGCCCCGTACGCCAGAGCTCCTGACAACAACAAGCACGTATTTCCCTTCGGCCGTGAGCTTCATGTCCCATGCTCCGTCTGCAGAGATATCGACGGTCGTTTGGAAGGCAGTAAATACGAACTCATCGCGATCGTACACGTCAAACTTGGTGGTAAGCCCTTCGGCGACCTGGACAGCGTATTGCGAGTCAGAACCCAAATCAGCGATGCCACTGACGTCGTTGACATGGCCACACGCTACGTGGTGGAGTTGCGATTCGGATTCGGTAGTGTGTGCCGCTCTTCGTAACCAGACGCACTGTGCGGAGCATGTTTTGGTTGGTTCAACGGGCTGGACGAAAACGAAGTCGCCACATTCTCTCCATATTGTAGCGCTTGAAGGCATTTTTGGATACGTAAACGTGCAGGGCGGTTGCGATTCCCCGGAAATTGAGATGATTTTCTCGTTCACTGGGAATGCGTTGGCTTCGATGTCACGATGCTCGACGAGGCGATAAACAATCGCTGAGCTATCAGGACTCCATGAAAATGATTTGACATGAGCCTCCGTAGACACCAGAGTGCGTGGTCCGGCACTGCGCAAAGTTCATGAGTTTACTGCCTTCATAAAACGGAGCGCTCACCTCAGAACCAGTTGCTCGCGCAAGTCAATCAATAGCAGCGTATTATATTTTTCTTTCTTTTCTTCTCTCCAAATAATAATAGACTCTTCTTTATCTCCTTTCTTGGGCTTCGAAACGGCGCCTACTATGAATGCCACATAGTTTCCGTCCGGCGAGATCGCATACGAGGCAACTCCGTGGTCCTTGTCCAAGTTAGTGACACGTACGAGGGATTGCGGTGATCCATCGGATATGCTGAAAAGCTGAGTCGAGCCATCGCGATCGGAAAGGAAGAATACCTTGGAGGACGCAGGATGGATCTCCGGAGAATGATCAAGGAAAGTGCCTTCAGTGAGCTGCCGAGCACTTCCTTCTTGGCCGGTTTCTGCGACCCAAATGGCGGAGGTCATCTTGTCTCCAGTCTTGTACGCAGGTCCAGCAGAGTAGACAGCGCGGCTTCCATCCTTGGATAGTTTGATATTGCTGTCGATTTTCTCTGCAGATCCAATTTGCTCTGGAGTGATGCCTTTCGCCTTGGTACTCTCAGCATCGGGAACCTCCTTTAAAGAGTCAGTCATGATAGAAGGAAGATGTGGGGAATATGTTGGGTAAGAGATCGACGAATGCTCAATCGCAATTTGAGGTGATTTCGCAAAGCAGGGCAGACCTCGACCCTTGTCCAGAGCACATACAGAGCGAAAGAAAGATAGAATCCAGTCGTAGACCTTTATCGGTATGCATCATGGGACGAGTCTAGGTTCCCACAAACGGAGGTGAAAAGCTGCTAAAGGCCAGAAGGTGTGAAACGAGATGCGTACATCCATCAGGCTTACAGCTTAACTACCTCGTGGTTGACCTTTCGTCTCCGAATTCCAGGCATTTCCAACAAGGAGTCATGAGCTTTAAGTATGAGGTGCGATTGTACGGCTAGATGTTTAGAATTCTATCTAATCTTGCTTTAGTCTGTTGCAGGTCATTTTGAGCACGACAACGCGAGTGAGCCGCTGGTCGCCGTAAGAATCAGATACTGATGAAAAGTACCGGATTTACAACTTGCTGTCTCCTTCTAGGTTCCCGATCGCTTTGGTTTAAAGGATTCCTCTGATCAACGATGGCAAAATCTGTTCAAGCATATACACGCTTTGAATCAAGAAGCCCCAGATAACACATTTTATAAAATTTTCTTACTTTCTCGTCACGGCCAAGGATATCGCAAGTTCTTCACTCTTGGCCCTAATCATAATTTATAGGCTGATGGAAGATTTTAAATATATAGATAATCTCGCCGAAGCCAAGTATGGTACCAAAGCTTGGGATGAGTGTGTGCAGTCCTTCGTGTCCTGAGGTCGGATATTTAGAGAATTCTTTCAGGCATTGGTCGAAACTTGATACCGACGGGGAGTTACTCTGGGGACGTTGGTATCCAAATTTCTTTGGGATCTCACAATCGTCTGATTAACACGCAATCGGCCATTTCCTTCCGTCAGCGGATCCACTGTTGACCCCACTTGGAAGAGAGCAAGGGGGAGATATTCGCGCAGTGTGGAAGAAAGAGGCCCTCGTGGGTCTACCGCCCCCTCACAAACGTTATTGCAGCCCACTTGCACGAGCACTTGACACTTGCGATATCATGCTGGACCAAGTCTTCGATGCCCACCCTCATCCCGTTCTTATAATAGAAGTGAGTTCCTCCATGATTACATTGCCATTTTTAGTTGAATAGATGAACCATTATATCCGCAGAACTGCAGAGAAGAGAACGGTGTTCATACCTGCGACAAACGCCAGACGCGGTCCTACATCGCTGACTACAAACCTCATTTTTCGTTTGAAGAGGATTTCTCGGAACACGATGAACTGTGGCATCCCACGATTCGAGAGACGAAACCTGAAGTAGCCCGGAGAGCGCAGGCAGTTCTCGACAGAGTCTTTGAAAAGGACACGGAGGATATCTGTACGTTAACAGCAGCTTCAAGCCATTGTAATAATGCTCAACAAATACTTTCAGTCATTTCTATCACAGCACATTCGGGCTGGATCAACGGGTTCTTAACAGCTATCGGGAGAGAACATTTCCGACTGCCAACGGGAGGTAAGGCGAGGCGTGTATGCGAATGAGAGGATTGCTAATTTTTGAAAAAACACTCAGGTGTCATGCCAGTACTGATGAAAGCATCATTGAAATGTGAATAATCATGATGTGGCTAAGCGATTTCTGCAGCCTTTGTGATGGTAACATTTCGAAATTATTCACCTGTGCCGTTTTATTGGGAATTTTTGTGATATCTGATAACATGTTACACCCAATAGATGCCACTTTCATGTGTTGGATCTTTAGTTCAAACTTTTCATGCCGCCGGAAGTATTTGAATGTTGTTGATAGTGTAGTTGTACTGTAGAGTACTTCTTAGTTAAACTTTTTGGATTCCAATTTCCCGTATCGGAGATTTTTTAGATTTGTTTCCGAGTCGTTTCTTCAGTGTGTCTTGATTTCATTCAACTGCAAGTTCATTGACAGTCAACGCAGCTGTTTGTAACTCATGTTGTAGCCAAACACACGCTACTGTGCCCCTAGCGATCACCTTAACGGCTTGCAGTTCCTGTTATTGACCGTCATGTCTGTCCTCGCCCCAATCATCTGTGATAATGGTACTGGATTCTCAAAAGTAGGGTAAGGTTATCCCATAAGGTCTTGCCTCAATATAACCATTTTGACAATCGTCGTGAAGCTTTGCAGGCAATTCCGATCCTTCATTGTGCGTCTCATCTCGCATAGTTGCTGTTCCAGTCGTATAGCAAACATCTGAGCTAATTTCGGTCCAGTGTGTTTCCGACTGCTATTGCCACGCGTGGATCCGCGTCCCAGTCCTCGCGCGCTCCTGCTGTCCCCAGCAAGCCAGGTCACCTTGCATCCAAACGAGGCGTTGAAGACCTTGATTTCTTTATCGGCGATGAAGCTCTGGCCAACGCAAAAACCCCAGGATACGGAGTGAATTATCCTATCCGCCACGGTATGATTGACAATTGGGATCACATGGAGCGCTACTGGGAGCAGACGATCTTTAAGTATCTACGGGCAGAGCCAGAGGACCATTACTTCCTTCTTGTGCGTAGCATCCGCAGTTTAGCTGGATCTAACCTGACATTACTGTAGACCGAACCACCCCTCAATCCTCCCGAGAACAGAGAGCAGACTGCTGAAATCTTCTTCGAGTCGTTCAACATCAAGGGTCTTTACATCGCCGTGCAAGCAGTTCTTGCGCTTGCTGCCTCCTGGTCGTCCAACCGTGTCACTGATCGTACGCTTACCGGAACCGTCATCGATTCAGGAGACGGTGTCACCCATGTCATCCCCTGTGCCGAGGGTTACGTCATTGGTAGCGCTATTAAGCACATCCCCATCGCTGGTCGCGATATCTCGCAGTTCGTGCTGAATCTTATGCGAGAACGCGGCGAGATGGCCAATGTACCACCCGAAGATCATCTTAAAGTTGCAAGCAAAGTTAAGGAGAACTACAGCTATGTTTGCCAGGATATTGTGCGGGAGTTCAGGAAGTACGATGAAGAGCCATTAAAGTACTTTGAAAGATACGAGGGCGAGCATAGTGTCACTGGGAGGGTGAGTTAATAAGTTTTTATTTATTTAAGTCGGTATTTATTCTAACATCGCAAAAGAAATACGGCATCGATGTTGGCTACGAGCGCTTCCTTGCGCCTGAAATTTTCTTCAACCCCGAAATTTACTCCTCCGACTTCCTTACACCCCTTCCCGAAATTGTTGACGATGTCATTCAGCAATCGCCTATTGATGTCCGTCGCGGCCTGTACAAGAACATCGTTCTTTCAGGAGGATCGACGATGTTCCAGCACTTTGGAAACCGCCTGAAGCGCGACTTGAAACAGCTTGTCGACCGCCGTCTTGATGCTAGCGTTACTGCCAGCGGCAGCCACCTGCGGGTAAGTGTCCTCCATACCTTACTACGCTGCGCGCACTGGCGCGCTTCACGGCCAGTCGGACTGATCCGTTTTACCTATTATAGTCGTCCGGCGTCGAGGTTGACGTCATCTCTCATAAACGCCAACGGTTCGTGATTTGTTTTTGGTTTCCCGCTCCGCTCCATTCCGCACTGGGCTGACCTGGTTCACTAATGTTATTGCCCACAGGTATGCAGTATGGTTCGGCGGCTCGTTACTTGCGTCGTTGGTGAGTTGGCCTCCTGCTTGTGGGTAGAAGTATAACTGCTAATTACGATGTTTCTATTTTTTAGCCCGATTTTTACACCTCCTGCCACACGAAAGCACAATACGACGAAGTTGGTCCCAGTATCTGTAGGCGCTACCAAATATTTGGCAGCTCTACATAAACAGAGAACTTTCAGAAACATGGCGGATCCTGACGCGAGTGTTGGATATTCGCATGTTTGGTAAACATCTTCTCTTACACTGAATGAATGGAATAAGTTTACACATTGAAGAGCGGGCGATGCAGTGATGATGTGCCATAATCGGCGGTACCTTTTTGAACTCGGCATATCAGTTGAGGTACCTCAAGGCTCAATTCACACTCAAGCAGGAGCAGACAAGAATTCAATGGGTGACTGGTGACTTATCAGATTAGACACACATGGAGGTATACGAGCGTCCGCGGAGATTTAGGGCAATCCTATAAGCAATCAATGTCCATGTGTAAAAATATCAGTATAGCGCATGGTGACTTGGTTAACTTAGTCAGATAGTTATATCGAGAGGGACATCGCTAGAGTGTACAGTAAATACCGACTAAAACGACTGCGGAAATCGATAGACATCTTTAAGATCACCCCAGATCCTAACCGAAGGGCCTGGTGTGAATCTAACGATTTGAAAATTGACGGTCAGCGTATGCTGTGAGAGCTCCGGTTACTACGCTGGTTCCCTAGACTGGCGAATTTGAATTTGAATCTGTTATATTTATCTCCAAAAGAAGGATTTCGACGCCCCGAAATTGGCAGATCGCGAAATGTGCTGGTTTGTAAACAAAGTGGAGGGCTCACTTTTCTGTCCTGCTCAGACATTAGCTTTGGGTGCCAGCTGATGTCAGAAGTAGCGTTTCGCCTAGAAGAAGCGCGCGCAGACGCGCGTCCAGAGTATTTCTCCGACTTTGAAGGAGGTTGGGTGTAATTCTGAGACGGATATTGATTCGATCGTGAACGTTCCCCAGTATTCGATTTCCCGGCGTGAGATTGGTCTACTTATAACTACTAGGTGAGTCGACGGTGAGTCGGATGAGTGCGAGTGACCAGTCGGCACAGAAGACGCTAACTGTATTGCCCTTCAAAAGTGTGACGACTTGGTAAGGTGATATTCGACGCGAATGTCAGGCGATCAAAGTAAAAGTAAGAAAATGAGACGAGAGGATAGAGATCGGCGCCGCTGACGCGTGTGGTATGGGAAGGCAATCAGTCAGCGGAGTAATGCTTCCCGGCTGCGGTTCCGGCTGCCGTAAGGAGCCTGAAGGCTAACTTCCATCTATTGGTATATAATCCTTCAGGGCACCACATGTATTCCCTCGAGATTCTTGATGTCCTCTAAGTCGATCACCGACGTCGAAGGCGAATCCAGCCGTGAAGGCTCCATCGACGTTGCCAAGCGCGTCCAGCTTGCCCCGCATCTTGACCACACCGTTCGTTCTTGGTAAGCACGTCATAATCCAAGTCAACTATCAAAAAGGTTGATTATGAAATTTAGGTGGCAGCGCGTACCGTTCACCTCGAATAAGGAGCCTCCTCCGCCGGCACAGTCTCTCGACGATGCACTCCTCATTCCCGAAGCGAGTGCGAGTTTTTTCGATCTTGTGACTTTTGGTTGGATGGGTCCGCTCCTTAGCCTGGGGTATGCACGACCACTAGAGGCCACCGATTTATGGAAGCTGCAAGACAAACGCAGCGCAGCCCACGTCGCAAGCTTGATTACCGAGTCATTTACCCGCCGTCTCAAGAAAGCTGAAGAATACAACAAAAAGCTAGCAGATGGAGAGATCAGTCCAGGCTTGAAGGGTGTTTGGTGGTCCATCACTGGAAAGAGGGAGAAGAAAGAACGCGAATGGAGGCAGAAAACAGGCAGAAAGAAAGCCAGTTTGGTGTGGGCCATGAATGACAGCGTCAAATGGTGGTTCTGGTCCGCCGGCCTACTCAAAGTTGTCGGCGATACAGCGCAAGTAACGTCTCCACTAGTCGTAAAGGTATGTCGTATGTCTATCTTTTCATGAACGATAATCTAGATGTTCTTAGGCTATCATCAAATTTGCTACTGAATCATATGCGGGACATCGACTAGGGACGCCTGTCCCCTCAATTGGTGAAGGCGTTGGACTCACCTTCGCCCTTCTCGTTATGCAAATCATCGCCTCCTTGTGCACCCATCATTTCTTCTATCGAAGCACATCTACTGGAGTCCTCCTTCGTGGTGGACTTATAACCGCCATCTACGACAGATCCCTCAAGTTGACCTCTCGCGCGCGATCAACGCTCACGAACGGAAAGCTGGTCAATCATATCTCAACAGATGTATCGCGTATTGATTTCTGTGCTGGATTTTTCCACATGGTACGTTACCATTGCTATTACCTTATCTTCCGTGTTGTTAAAATAATAATCATGCTAGGCGTGGACAGCTCCTATCCAGATGATCATTTGCCTCATCCTTCTTCTCATCAATTTGGGACCCTCTGCACTTGCTGGTTTTGGATTTTTCATCCTGGCAACCCCTGCTCAGACGTATGTTATGAAGAAATTATTCGCATTGCGCCGAAGGAGTATGGAATGGACGGACAAGCGTGCAAAACTTCTTCAAGAGTTGTTGGGCGGTATGAAGGTCATCAAGTTCTTTGCATGGGAAGTTCCGTTCCTCGCCCGGATATCAGAATATAGGCAGAAGGAGATGAAGTCAGTCTTTATTTTCCTTATGTGTTTAATTTAAGCTCACATTTATTTACAGATACATTCGTTCCTTGCTACTAATTCGTGCTGCCAACAATGCAGTGGCCATGAGCATGCCCGTTCTTGCTTCTGTACTAGCATTCATTACCTACTCAGCTACCGGGCACACTCTGGAACCTGGCGTCATCTTTACGTCTCTGACGCTATTCACACTTCTTCGCCTTCCACTCATGTTTTTGCGTAAGACTTTCGTATGTACTTTTTTTATATCGATGCTCAACATATTACAGCTGTGTCTTTCAGCTCCATAGCCGATGCTGCAAACGCGACTGGGCGTCTCTATGGCGTTTTTGAAGCAGAACTTCTGGAGAAGACCCGCGATGTCGATCCAAGCATTGTATATGCTCTTGAAGTCAAAGGCGCTAGCTTTACGTGGGACTCTCCGCCGCCTGACGAAGACTATGAAAAACATGGCAAGAAAGGGGGGCGCATGATGCAATCATCCAAGGCGAAAGCCAAGGCAAAGGCAAAGGCTGATGCAGCTGAGAAGAAACGAACGGACGACCTCGACGAGAAAGCTAAGAACGAGGAGGACCGCATTTTCAAGATCACTGATGTCACTATGAACGTGCCCAGGGGTCAGCTCGTTGCAATCGTCGGGTCCGTAGGAAGTGGGAAAACAAGTTTGCTGCAAGGCTTGATCGGAGAGATGAGAAAAACGACCGGAAGCGTCACTTTTGGAGGAAGTGTTGGATATTGTCCGCAGAGCGCTTGGATACAGGCAAGATTTTTTCTTTTTGTAGTTGAAACTTATTCTTAACATTTTTCAGAATGCCACAATCAGGGAGAATATCTGCTTCGGACGACCATTTGAGGAGGCGCGCTACTGGGACGCAGTCCGCGCAGCCTGTTTAGAACCTGATCTGGAGATGCTTCCCCACGCTGACTTGACCGAAGTCGGAGAAAAGGGTATCTCGCTCTCGGGTGGACAGAAACAAAGATTGAATATTTGCAGAGCCATTTATTGCGATACCGACATCCAAATCTTCGACGACCCTCTCTCAGCACTAGATGCACATGTCGGTAAAGCTGTTTTCCAAAATGTTTTGCAGGACAGTCTTTCTGGCAAGACACGTATTCTGGTGACCCATGCGCTGCATTTCTTGCCCCAGGTCGACTACATCTACGTCATCGCGAATGGCAGCATCGCCGAACAGGGCACATACCATGAGCTCATGTCCCGCGGTGGCGAATTTTCAGCGTTTATCACCGAGTTTGGATCCAAGGAAGCAGAGAAGAAAGAGGAAAACGAGGAGAAGGATGCAGAGGAAGATATCGCTGAGCAATCGGCGGATGCGGCCAAGTTGAAGAAGGAGAAAGAGGAAAAGATGAAGAAGGCGGTTGCGGGCGCACATCTTATGCAGTCCGAAGAGAGGAACACTGGCGCAATCTCGATGCAAGTGTACAAAGATTATATGAAAGCTGGCCATGGAGAATGGGTCATGCCTCTCCTGGTGCTTTCTCTCATTTTGATGCAAGGTGCGACGGTACTTTCTTCTTACTGGTGTGTATTTTGTCTTCCATTTTCACGTTTGCAGAAGTTAACTAATCGTTGCATTCATTCAGGCTTGTATGGTGGCAGCAGAAGTACGTCCTCGTATTTACTAACCGTTCGTTTGACCTAAATACCCTATCCCTTTTTGTCAACAGTACGTTCAAGCAAGCTGCTGGATTCTACGTGCGAATTTTTTTTTTTCGTTTGCAGAAGAACCGCTTTTGACATATGATTCAGATGGGTATTTATGCGTCGCTGGGAATCGGCCAAGCGTTGTCTTCCTACCTGATGGGTGCCACTTTTGCGCTCTTAACGTATTTTGCATCACAGAGGCTACATCGGGTACGCGTTATATCATAAAACGTTTGAATTATTTGCTGAATACAAAACAGGCGGCAATCAATCGTGTTATGCACGCTCCTATGTCCTTCTTTGAGACTACAGTACGTGTTCAACTTCGGAAATGCTCGATCAATTGTTGATCAAACGTTTGTAGCCATTGGGACGCATCATGAACCGTTTCTCCAAAGATATTGATACAGTTGATAACTTGCTTGGAGGTATGTGCTTGCGATATCTGTCCCTTACATATAATAACATTAACATTGTAGATGCGCTTCGTATGTTCATGGGCACCTTCTCATCCATTTTGGGCGCGATCATCTTGATTTCAATTGTTCTGCCATGGTTCCTCATTGGTGTTTTCGTCATTTTGTTGGGCTATATCTATGCAGCTGCATTCTACCGCGCAAGTGCACGCGAGCTTAAGCGTCTTGGTAAGTTGGATCATAATTATTTAACGTACTCAATAATAATTTCTCTCTAGATGCCGTATTGAGGTCTTCTTTATATTCTCACTTTTCGGAGAGTTTATCTGGACTGGCAACCATCCGAGCATACGGAGAGGCAGATCGTTTCAAAAACGACAACGAAAAGAGGGTAGACATTGAAAACCGAGCGTACTGGTTGACGGTTACCAACCAGGTACTTTCTGGAAACTGCCTTCATTTAAAGTCTGTATACTAACTCAATGTTTTCAGCGCTGGCTCGGAATCCGACTCGATCTATTGGGAGCTTTGTTGACTTTCATCGTCGCCATGTTGACTGTGGGCACTCGGTTCTCTATCTCTCCTTCGCAGACCGGTCTGGTTCTATCATATATTCTCAGTGTGCAACAAGCGTAGGTCATATTCTATGCCAGATGGATTCCCTTCGTACTTATGCGCGCTTGATAGGTTTGGATGGATGGTGCGTCAGAGCGCTGAAGTCGAGAACGACATGAACTCTGTCGAGCGTATTCTGTATTACGCGCAAGACGTCGAGCAGGAGGCGCCTCATGAAATTCCGGACAAGAAGCCTCCATCCTCGTGGCCTGCGGAGGGACGTATGGAGTTGCAGAATGTTGTCCTAAATTATAGGCCAGAACTTCCGGCTGTGTTGAAAAGCATTTCGATGTCCGTAGGTGCAGGCGAAAAGATTGGAATTGTCGGAAGGTATGACTGTCTTGATTTCATTTACTCGTGCCGGTTTGCTTACTTTGATTATAGGACTGGCGCTGGAAAGAGTTCAATAATGACAGGTAAGCTATAACATGGACTGCCTAGAGTTCAAGTATACTAACACATCGATAGCTCTCTATCGCATCGTGGAGCTCACTTCAGGTTCTATATTTTTGGACGGCGTCGATATCTCCACCATCGGATTAACCGACTTGAGAAAAGCCCTCGCCATTATTCCTCAGGATCCAGTAAGCATCCGTTTATTTTTTTCAATCATCCTGTCTGATCTAAATCGCCTTTTCTCCTTCTAGCTCTTGTGTAAGCAATTGATGACCGAGTAAAATACAGCCAACTCACACTGACCCGACCCACGCTACATTACAGTTTCCGGAACATTGCGAACGAATTTGGATCCGTTCAACAAGCACGACGATGCCACGCTCTGGGACGCCCTCAAGCGCGCTTATCTGGTCGAGGACATGAAGCCGCAGCTCCTCGCCGTTGTGCCAACAGCCGAAGACGAGACGCCCAGTGGTGCACATACGCCTGTGAACCGGTTCAGTTTGGATACGGTGATCGAGGATGAAGGCGGCAATCTGTCGGTTGGCCAGGTATGTGTGATTGCACCGACGCGCTTGCTTGAGTTTGAGTTTGGGCTGACTTGATTTCTCTGCGTTCGTTTTCGTTTGTGGTTTAGCGTTCGCTTGTGTCATTGGCTCGGGCTTTGGTGAAGAACGCGAAGGTGATCATCCTGGATGAGGCGACTGGTGAGTAGTGGGCTTGCTTTGGGGGCTTGTGGCGTCGCCACAGTTCGCTCACGTACCCCGGTAAAAAGAAGCTGACTAACATGCATTTTTCAGCATCTGTCGACTACGAGACGGACCGTAAGATTCAAGACACGATCGCATACGAGTTCAAGGACCGTACGATTCTATGTATCGCGCGTGAGTAACAAGGAGTCGATTTCTTTCTCACTGCTCCCCTTCTGACCACCTTTTCCACCCATAGATCGACTGCGGACCATCATAGGCTACGACCGGATATGCGTGCTTGACGCCGGCCAGATTGCGGTATGTGATATTTTTATTCTTTTCTATTTGCTGCCTGTATTTTTGGCTCTCCTTCCCCTCTCTGTTCGAGTACCTTATCTGTGGTCTCAGGAGGGCATTGGAGGACTGGGAAATTCAGGCTTCAAGCTAGACTATTCAACGATTCGCTGACTCGTTTTTTTTCCGTCCGGTTTGCCTTTTGGCTTACTGCAGGAGTTTGACACGCCCGCGAGATTGTATGAGAACACGGGCGGCATATTCCGCGGGATGTGCGAACGGTCGTTGATTACGCTGGACGATATTCGGTTCGCGAGAAAGCTGGCTGTTGACTCGTTCGAAGAAGACGCGTAGACGGGCATACACACATTCACACATGCGGAGGCTGTGGCTTTAGACCATTGGCTTCTTGTGCGCTTAGCTTTTCTTTTCTTCGTGTGTTCGGGTGGATGAAGTAGTGAAGGCGTTCCGAATACGAATCGCCCAAACGATTCGCGAAGAAGTGACTAACGACCGGACGACTGACTCGAAGTCGACGAAAAAAAATCTCACGGATTGACGACCTAACGAACTTGTGGACCCTGAAACACCAGATATCCGGTGCCTTACAAACGAGAAGTTTTCAAGCATAATGCTTTGATGTCATCAGCACCATCTTCTACTCTTTTATCATACCATCTACTATTACATAGATACGTTTTGGTGGTCGGTTTGGGTCGGATTTAGTTGGAAGAGGAGTCCTCTTTCACCAAGTTATACCCAACGATATGGGTCTTTTTTTTACTTACGGATTTTTAATTGGATTTTTTACGTGAATGTATAGAGTATAATAGAGGGACCGACGGGTTGTCGTTGTTATTGTTTTTTCCCCCCTTCTTTTCATGCAACCCAAATTGTCATGTAATTGCACATTGATGATAAATAGACAAGACAAGATAAAGAAAGACAAGAACCCCAAAGAATCAGATTGTATGAACATTGAACTCTGAGATGAAGGATGCGAGACGGAGATTGACAACAAAAAAAAAAAAAGATGAAAAAAAAAGTCGAAAGACACGTCGGAAAGGGTGATACTGTACAGTAACTAGTACTACTACAATTTGCTTGTTGATTTGGATTGATGGATGTGTGTGCGTGGATGGATGAAAGTGGGCCGAGATAAATCATCATCATCATCATCATCGTCGTCGCGGTTGTCATGAGCGGTCGTGACGAGAATAAATAGGGTGTGCGTGTGGCAGGGAAAGCAGACATCGTTAATGTAGGCGGGCAGGCGAGGAAACGGATGTAGGTGTCGACGGGTGGCTGACGGATGGCATGAGCTGTACTCATTCATAGGAAGGCAGGGACGAAACGCGTCGCTGGGCGTGGCGGGTCTATTAAAAATCAGCCTACATATCCTGCAGGAAGGTCTTGCGCAGATACTCCGTCGCAGCCTGCTTCAGCGATTGATCAATGTTGGGGTTATTCAGGATTTCCTGATTTAAAAAAAAAAAAAAGTCAGCAAAGGACAAGAAACGATAACAGGAAACACTCACAAAAGCCCTCTCCGTCTTCCCCCTCCGCTCTCCGTCCTTCTTTGTGTTGAAGTCGGCCTGCTCGCGGCTCTCTCTCCGCTTGAGGTATGCGAGCTTTTCCTGTGCGACCCGAGCTTGGAGGTCGAGGTACTGGATGCATTTCGATACGAGGTCGGCTGAGAGAGCGAGGTTCACTGTGCCTCCGCCGGCGCTTGTACTCCCGAGATTGGCACTAGATCCCAGACCACCGAGCCCTAACCCGCCACCGAGACTAAGACTAGGACCCGACGTGGGGTCGAGGACAAGCCCGATGCTCGGCTGCGCTTGCGCGTGACTAGCGTGCGTCGTCGGCGCCGTCCGCAGTGTCGACGTACTCGTGGCAGCGGACGTATCGCGCAGCTCCTGCGGGTTGATGTAGTTTACCTGCTGCTGCTGGCGCTGTTCGTGCATGTGCAGACCATTCATGCTTGACGATGCGGCTGTGTTGGCGGTGGCGCTGTTGGGGTTGGACGGGGGCGGAGGGGCGTTGGCGGCCGAGGTCATCCCGGAGGTAGAGGTGTCGTGAAACGAATCAAGCGCGCCGCCTGCGGCGGGATCGTCATCGTCGTCATCGACTGTGGTGCCGCCTGGGCCCGAGGCGCCGCCCACGGAGATGGAGGTGCGGCCTTGGGGGACCTGCACAGGGCGCGTGGTGGCGGGGTCGCCGTGCCATCTGCGATGGCATTAGAAAGGATTAAAGATGAACGAGAAGGTGGCGCACCTGCGATAAAAGAGATCGTACCACCCCACGCGGTGCCAGTGGTCTATGGTGCGTGCGGTGATGCTGCCGACGTCGCTGCCTTTGCGGACGAGGGCGAGACGACGCTCGTACTCGCGCAGCCTATCGGCCTCGCTGAGGGCGGCGAGGGCAGCACCCCCACCGGCTGGCTGGCCATGGGCGCTCTCAAAGGCGTATATCTGCTTGAAAAGATTAAAATTGCGCTCGTAGCAGCCCTTGAGGGCCTGATACGTCTTTTTGCCGCCAAAGACCTCGTTGGCGCACTGGAGGACAATGAGCGATGAAGAGGAGACGAAAAGAGAGACGGACCTCGCGGAGACACGAGTTCTTGGTGGCACGGAGGGCGTTCCAGTGGTCCTCCTGGCCGGGGCCCATGAGCCAGTTGAAGAGACGGCTTTTTTCGTCGTCGGTCCAGTGCTTGGCGCCCTGGGCCTGGGGGTCGAGATCGTAAGCATCGGGGTCGTCTGGGGCGGTGTCGCGGCGGCGCTTGAGGGTGTGTGCGAGGCCGTCTGGCTGCTTGCGCTTGAGGGCGGGGGACTGGGCGGGGACGGCGAAGGTGAGGGGGGAGTGGGACTGGGGTGCGGGGGGCTGGGGCGGGGAGTGGGAGGCGGGGCGGTAGTCCTGTTGGGGGCGCTGGTACTGGGTGCCGAGGGCCTGGCCGAGTGCGTTCTGGTGGAACTGGGGGTCGTGCCCGTACTGCATGCTGCGCCAGTCAGCCCATCGTCAATTCAGAGCCAGCCACAGAAACTCACTTCGAGTCCATCAACCGCCAACCCAACCCCAACCAACTTGCTAATCAGTCTGGCTCGCTTGCCAAAACAACCTCAAATATTTACATGACTGTACTCCAAATCAACCGACCCCTCCGCGTCCTCCGACCCCCACCCGGACAACGACGACCCCCGCCGTCGCCGTGTCTCTGACCGCAGCTGTCGCGGCGACACCGGCGCTGCCTCCTCCGCCTCCACCACAACCACCACCTCCTCCACCTTCTTCTTCGGCGGTCGTCCCCGGCCCCGTCCCGTACCTCCGGTCTGCTTCGGCCGCACCACCACCGGCGCCGGTGGCTTCGCCTCCACCACCCGCACCTGCCCCGACCGCGTCCGCACCCTCGCCGCCACCGGCTCTGGCGTCCGCTCCGGCTCAGGTGTCCGCGCCCTCTCCTTTTCCTTCTGCGCGCTCCGCGTCCGTCCCTTCAGCGGCGAGTCGACCGCCATCGGCAGCGCATCCCTCTCCTCCTCCTCCGGTGTATCTACCACCATGTGTCCGTTCAGCGCGACGCTCGGCGTCACCGGATCGGGCGGCCGCTCCGCTGCGGCCTTCTTGGCCTCGACCTCGACCTGCATCGCATCCTTCATCTCCACCTCGGGTGTCTCCTCCGCCTTCTTTTCCTCCGTTGCACTCTCCTCTGCAACCTTCTCCGGCTCTGCCTCCATCTCAACCTCTGCCACCTCCTTCGGCTCCGGCTCTGCCTCCATCTCAACCTCTACCACCTCCTTCGGCGGCTCAGCCTCCGCCTCCTTCACCTTCTCCGCCTCCCCGTTCACCTCCACCTCCGCCACATTATCCACCGTCGGCAAGTCCTTCTCCCTCTCCCGCTCGTTCCTTTGCACCAAATACGGCGTCCACTGCAGCTTCTCCGGCCTCAGCCGCAAATACCCCTTCGCCTCCCATGCACGCACATACGCCGCCGCCTTGGCGCGGTCGAACCGCACCTCGTAGTGCGCCGGGGGTACGAACGCAGCACCTTCCTTGCCGCCGTGCCCGTTGACGGCGTGCCCATTCGCTGCATGGGCAGGCGACATCGACATCGACATCGACCGCATGCGCTGCAGGTGTTTCCGCGCGGACGATGTCGCGCCGTTCTTGCGCCCTTTCGGGTAGCGGATGCTCTGCCCAGGCGACGGACGCACAGGCGGGGGCGTCGCGTCGCGCATGTAAATGAGGCCGTGTTGCGCCAGCGTCGCGCATACGTCTTCAACCGTCATCGACGTCGCCGAGCTGATCTCTGCATGGTCATGTAAGTTGAGTATCTAGTAGTCAAAAATCAAACCAACACCCACCTTCCAAACGCACATTATCAGGCGCGTGTTCCAAAAAACGCATAACCGCAAGCGTCCAATAATTCCGGTACCCAATCGCTCCAAGACTCGACAACGGCTTCTCCGGCGACCCAAGTCGCTGCTCAATCTTTGACAAGAGATAGCCTGTACACTCAGTCAGTATCGTAGAAACGTGAATGAAAAATGTCAATCCAGAAACTCACTAAAATCAATCAACAAATTTCCCCACCCTTGCCTCTGCCTTACCGGCAGGGTCATAATACAGCTCAAATTATACTCCTTCGGACACCGCTTCTCTTTACTGAAATACCCCACAAACCGCGCGCCAAAATCGTCCACCTGCGTTATGACGTAAAACAGGAAGGGCTCGACGTCGTAAAAGAGCGATTTGTGATCGAGGAACATCTTCGACAGGAGGCACAGGTTTTGGCAGTAGATCTAGCGTCCAATGTTAGGTAGGAGATATGATGAGAACAAAACTATGTCTAACCTTGTTCCTCCGTCCGTCAACTTCGAATATCGATACAACTCCATCTCTATAGATCTCATCTCCAGGCGGATGGCGCATCTTACACTTCATCTAAGATTCTTATCAACACCCCAGCCCCTCAAAAAATAAAATAAAACACCCACCTGATGCCTAATTGCCTTATACCGACTCTTCATATACTTCAAACAAAACTCACATATCCACAGCCGCCCATCGGGTATACTCGCATACTCCTCGGGGAACGGCGCATCGTACCACGTCCGGATATCATAAGGCCCGAACCGGATCGTCCGGATTCGCAGCACGCCTGGCTCGAATTTCGACAGGGGCGGCGGCCCGGGGGTAGAGGGTGCGGGCGAGGAGTACGAGTTGTTGTTGATGTTGGCAAAGAGAGACGAGGGCAGTTTCGGCGTGGACGCGCTGAGCTGGGCGAGCATGGCGGAACGCAGCGGCCGCCCTGAGCTGATGGGCGTGGCGGTGGCGGTGGTGGGGGAGTCGTCGGTATGGTGGCGGAGGTTGTGCGTGTTGTCTCCAGAGCGCGAGGATGACGCGGTAGGTTGGGCGGCAGCGGGCGGTGGAGGTGGGGGCGCGAGCTTCTCCTATATTAATTAAATAAATTAGCATCATCATCGAAATTAGATTAGATTGGAAATTTAAGCGCCCAACGCACATCTGCGATAATCCTACTCCGATCAAACGCGAGCTTGTCTGCATTCGCTGGCGTCGTCTTCGACACGTCGCGGTCGTCCGGGCCCAAAATGTCGTCGAAGAGCCCAGCCGGCGAAGTTTGCTCCTCCTCCTCGCGGTCTTTGCCCTTCGCACTGCGCGGTATTGCCAGCCTCAGTCTTACGCGCGGCATCCGACTGCTGGCGGCATTGGTCGATTCCTCACGTGGGCGCTTGCGCTTCGCCGCTGATGCTGCCGTCGCCGCAGCGGTGCGAGGCGGCTTTTTGACCTCTACAACGGCTCCATCGTCGTCATCTCCAGCATCCGTGCTGGCTGCAAGCGCCCCCGCGCGTGCCTTTGCCGACGGACGCGACTGTCGCCCTCGACTACGCGATATCGCAGGCGACTCGACAACGTCGACCGGGTCATCGTTGTCCGAGCCATCCGATAGAATGATATGCGCCGCGGCGCCTTTCGCCACGCCTCGCGTGCGGTTCTTGCTTGCCGTGCTTTTCCGTTTCTTGCTCTTCGATGGAGAGGTGCGTGCCGGTGGGTCCACCGCCGAGCGTGAGGTGGAGGCGACAGAACCTTCGCGGATGGACGTAGCTGGAGATGCGGGCGCGTGTTCGGATTGCGGGTAGGCTTGGGCGTACATGGCTTCTTCTTCTGTGAGGAAAGGGGTGCAGATGGGGCAGCGCCAGTCACCTTCGGGCGCAGTTTGGATTGGAGGGTTGACACAGTCCATGTGCCATCCTACGCAGAAATATAAGTGAGTGTCTCTGAATAGGAGAGGAATCACAATGCATACCACGATCGCAGCAGTCGCAAAACAAGATTCGCTCCTAATTGTTCAGAAAAATTAGAAACACTACGAAATCGCAGCGCAGAACCGAATCCAAAAAAAAACGCACATCGTCGCCTTTTTCCTGACATACTTCGCAGTTCTTACACTCTATACACTTCCACTTGTATGACCTCACAACATCTCCCAGCTTCTCGAGCTGCATACAACTAGGATGTCCTGCCAAAAAAAAATAACGATCATGGTCAGTAAACACCCGTCCGCGACTCTTGCCACCCAACCACATACCACTGCGCCCGCACTCATGGCACGTAATCATCGACTCGAGCTCGCCGCGCTTGTTCTTCGCATCTCCACGGCAGAAGCTGCAGGTCTCCTCTCGCGCGACCTTCTTCCTGCGCCGCGGCTTGGGTGGTGGCGGCGGTGGCGGCACTTCCTCGGGCAGCGCAAAGAACGGCACGGGCACCTGGGGCGCAAACGGGTCGCCCTGCGGGCCGCCTGAGTACTGCTGGAGCTGGTACTCCGCACCCGGGGGCGGCAGCGACGCTGGTTGGCCGTAGAGCTCGTCTGGGGGCGGCTGTGGCGAGCAATGAGTCAGTAAAGTCAGCAAATGACGCCCCTCTCGACGCGTCGCGTGGGAGAACCTCACCGTTGGAACGGGGGGCGGTTGCAGCCCGTTGGGAGGCGCGGAGTCCATCATGAGCGCGGGGTCGATGGGGGGCTCGCTGAGGGCCGGGTCGATGGGGATGTCGTCGACATTGCTGTTGCTGATGGGGGTGCCATATTCATAAGAAGCTTCGCGGTCGGCTGGGACGGTTGTGGGGAAAGCGAGGCCGCGCATGGGTGCCAAGTGCAAGGATGGCGGGTGGCAGGCGCAAGCGCAGGAGGCGGCAGGGCAGCAGGGGCGCAGCAGGTAGCTCGTCGACGCAGACGGTGAACAGTTATTTGGGCTTGTTTGCCCCTCTGAGTTTCTTTTGGCGCGGTTGACTAATTAAGGGTCCATCCTCATTGCCAGCTTCGGACTGAATACTGTTTTTTTCGAAGGAGGGGGCGAGGAATTCGCATTGGGCCGCTCGCCGAGACGGTGTGCTGCGTTTGTTATTTATATGCGAATCTCCATCTTCGCGCGGACGATTCTGACCCAAGCGGCAAATTCGACTGATTTGGGAGATGACAATATGCTGATCTTGTCTGTACAGCCTGCTCGTCCACCTTTTCAGATCGTCACGATGATGCTATTAAAAACCCATCATCTAGAAGCAATGTCCTTGTGTGCGGTGCTGCCATTTTTTCCCCCTTCATATCGGCTCGAGGAATATTCGTGATGTTATGCAATCGTCAAAAGGAGGTGAGAAAAACGGTGCTATGTCGCGGACCCGGGCAGAGTACACAAGTTCGATGTTAACAGCATTCTTGATCGTAAGAAGGAACCATTCTTATGGTACTTTTTCTGTACACAAAAGGGACTACTACAATTTTCACGCTTCTCCAGGCCGAACTCATAAACAAGCACATTTGGAACACGTCTGTTGCAGGAGTTGTATGTGGCACTAGCTTTCGTATTGATCCGATACAAGTTCAACGACAAGGTCAAACGCATTTGTAGCACAGTTCGTTCGATGTGTTACTGTACTGGTTTGATAGCTCTGATAAGCGACTTGGGATCAAGTGGCGCCGGCGACCTCAACCATGACATACAATCCGCACAAGACAGAACAATGAATCGAACCAATATTTAGAATTTGACATCTGGGCGGTACACGCAGGCTCTGGAATGTTCAACTGCATATTCGCGCGAGGTTTCCTCGACGGAACATGCAGACCATTTTTTTGAGTGTTGTTCAAACTCGTATCAGGTTAGTTTGGCGCCCGGAGGTGTGCAGCGCGATATGACGTTTTTATGGGATCGAAACACGATGATTTTGGTTTTATTCGCTAGGACGATCGCGTGAGGGTACGATTCTCCTGGAGTCACCTCAGCGTGTCGCGCCTCGAGCTCGATCAGAGCCAGAACCTTTTTTCGAAATAGCCTATTTTGACCTGGTGTGCATTGGAGCAAATATGTTCGTTCGGTCCAAAAACGGAATGCGCTGTATTTGTGTCCATCACACCGATTCATGATTGACTGGACATCATATCGGATCGCCTTGAAACTCGAAACATTAATGTGTGTGCTGTAAAACAAACGCGTTATCAGCTCAGAAAGCGTCGCCTGTAGTAGGCAACAAAGACACTGCTGGGATACGTTCGAGTGGTAGGAAGAAATGGATCACACGGAGATCACGCCGTGGCCGTAGGTGGCGATTTTACGGATTAACGGGGAGGTTGTGTCATATTCCCACTGGAAGGCAGGTAGGGACTCAGTAGTGCTGGCTGTGGTGAAACAGTGGACAGATGGGTGATTGATAATCGATGGAGACCCGGGACCCAGGACGAAATTACATCTGGCTGCAGTGTAATAGTTGGTCTGTATTCCATGTGAAATGGACGCGAAAAAGGCATTGTGCACATAGGATTTGTCAAATATCGGACAATTGGAGACCATGCAAGTGAACAAGAGAGACTGCCGCCTGGTCTGCCGGCTATCCTCGGCGTCTGCCTGCCCTGTGTCGAGGTCCGTGCAGACGATGCTGTCCAAGTCAGAACTTGCATCGTGCGAACGTGGCTCCAAGTGGGGCGTTTTTCCCAAATTTTGCGCTGCAGAAATTCTGCTTTTTTTCTGAGACGGTAGAATAGGGTGTCAGGCACCTGTACGAGTGATTTAGGAGCACAGAAAAATAATACACGGTCGAAAAGAGGGATGTTGGAGTGGCACGGCAGTGCAAACAAGGGGCAACAAAGGAGGACGCCCTCCGGAGGTGGTGACCTGTTAAGGAAGGATTTGGGGTTGGAAGGCTTCACTCATTCTTTACCTGCTTCCCGTCTCCACCACGTCTTATACAGCGACACAGACAATGGCGGCGGTCCATCCGCTGCCGTCCCAGCTCCTTTCCCAATATGCCCCCCGCCAGTCTCTCAACCATCTCACCGCCAGTGGGCCGAGCGGCATCCCCACTCCACCCGTGGCGACCAGGAAGCGGAAACGCGCCCATCAGTACACCGTCAGCTACAGCGAGGTCACAGAGGTCGACTCCACTGGCCGCCTTCGCGAGGTCATCGTAATCGACGACACTCCGCCTCCTCCGCCCACCATCTCTCCATCAACCACCCATAATGGCGCATACTCGGCGTCATACCAGCCTCCCATCTTCGCAGCTCCTATCCGCACCAGAGCAAGGGCAGCCGCAGAGGCTCAGGCCCTCTCTGCCAGCTCCTCGTCTGTTACCACCGCCCCGACGCCGAAGAAGCGAAAGCGGGACCACCACGAAGAGGTCCGTGCGCCAGCGGCCAAGAAGCCAGCTGCTACCAGCAGCCATCAGTCGCAGGCACTTGTACCCGCTGCCTCATGGGAGAGCCGAAGTGCTGCTGCCACCGATGATGTGAGCGTTGTCTCTGTCCTTCTTACAAATTGCTCTAATGCCTCATAGACATCCAAAGGCCCCGTCTCCTGTGACGACAAGGAGGGTCATTATATCATCGTCCCTGACGATATTATTCATCGACGTTGTAAGACTATTTTTCTGTCCTGTCCATTCGTTCAATTTCTCATCGCTGGCGTTAGATCGAACCGTCAGGTTGCTTGGCCAAGGGACCTTTGGTAAGGTGGTCGAGGCTGTCGACACTGACACCAACGCAAGAGTGGCCATTAAAATTATAAGAGCCATTCCGAAATATCGAGACGCTAGCAAAATTGAAGTACGGGTACTTCAGAAGCTCAGAGAGCGCGATCCAACGAACAGAAAGTGGGTTCTTTCTAAAAATTTCATTGATCTCCCATGCTGACGAATATGTTCCTAGCAATTGCATTCACCTACTAACTTGGTTTGACCACCGAAACCACATATGTCTTGTCTCTGAGCTTTTGGGCATGTGTGTCTACGATTTCATCAAGGAGAATGATTTTGCTCCTTTTCCGCGGCATCACATCCAAAAGTTTGCTCGCCAGCTTCTCGGCAGTGTTGCCTGTGAGTCCAATAATAATACGTTCACGTGGTGTCGAAGCTCATTCTAATTCTCCTGCCCCCAGTTGTCCACGAGCTGCGGTTGATCCACACCGATCTAAAACCAGAGAATATCCTTCTGGTTCACAATGACTACCGAACTGTCCACGTCACCGTCCCCGGAAAGGTACTTTTCATCATTGCTATGAAAGTAACCTGCGTCGTTAACCATTATTTACTCAGCGGAACGCTCCTCCAAAGCCGAAACGGATCCTGGAATGTACGGACATCCGACTAATCGATTTTGGCTCTGCAACTTTCGAGCAAGAATACCATTCATCGGTCGTCTCAACACGGCATTACAGAGCGCCTGAAATTATCCTCGGTAAGCGTCAAGCAACCCCGCCTACTGTCAGTAATCTAGAAACTCATCAACACGTCACCAGGTCTCGGCTGGTCATTCCCTTGTGATGCATACTCGCTGGGCTGTATCCTGGTCGAATTCTTCACTGGTCTTGCGCTATATCAGACACATGACAACCTGGAGCATCTCGCTATGATGGAGATGGTCATGGGTAAACTACCTGAACGGTTCGCACGCGCAGGTGCCAGGTCAAAACCTGAATTCTTCAAGGACGGCAAGCTCGATTGGCCAAAGCCCAAGGCGACGCGACAAAGTAAAAAGGATGTGCGCGCAACGCGTCCTCTGCAGGTATGCTTTATATCGTCCGGCGATTGTTGTCGATGGCTGATTGGCGATTGTAGGACGTTATTCCACCTACAGATAACATTAACCGGCAATTCCTGGATCTTGTTCGAAAACTTCTTGCTTTTGATCCTGCTCAACGGATAACAGTGCGGGAGGCACTACAACATCCCTATTTCTCATTAAACATCCCACCCGAGATATGATCATAATTTCCTCTTCCCTCACTCGTACGCTCCACATATAGACCCTGACTGGCCGAAGTCGATATCCACACCCGTATTTTCCTCCCTATCTTCCTTGCTTGCAGCACATCTTTTTTTCCCTACGAAGCTCAATTGTACCACCACATCACCATCTCCCATGTCTTTTTAGTACACCAAGGAAGTTTCAACTGGTTATGCTATCGCTCTCCCTGCTGTTGCGGCGTGTACTCTCCACATTCAACTCACACTCCTTTACGACTGCTATACGTAGACGACGGCTGGCGAGATGTTCGCTCTCCTCCCATGGACGTTCTCGCCTTGCCTTCCTCGTCATACATGATCTCACCTGTCACAATGTCTCGTGTAAAGTAAACATTTCCATTCCTTTATTTCTCTTTCTCTTTTTCCGTCTCTATTCTCTTTTATCATTTATCGCTATGAAAGCATTTCGTTTTGCTTGATTGCTGACTTGGGCCTTCACTCTTCCCTAATCTTTCCTTTCTCGTTCATCTAGCATAAACACCCTCCTTCCTTTCCGTCTCGAAGAATACTCCGCGCAGGATCCAAGCATTCATTTTCCTTTTAGTTGTCCAATTCTTTCTCTACTAATTCTATCCCCCCCCTCTCTTTGTCGATCTTTCCTCTTTTTTATTTCTCTTTCCTATTCCATTTCATTCATTCATTCCTTTCTATTTTGCCTATCAGGAAAAAAGCAAAGCCCGACGAGACCCTATCTCTGATTACAATCTCTTATCTTGTGTATCACTACCCAGAATACTAGATGGCTCGAAAATGCAAGGCGAACATGTCAAAAGTCGAACGTCGAGAACTCGCGCCGCCGAGGCCGGTATGCGCATTGTCTGCTCACAACACGCTCTGATTGCTCACTCACGCACTCCGCCTGCCTGCTGCCTCAGCACAGTCATCCCCGCGACGTCCGACCCCGATCACATACGGGTGAAATCGTCCGGCGGCTCCGTCTTCTCCGTCAAACGTGGTAGCCCAAATACAGAGGGTAACGTGGGCTGTGGACAATTAATTCCTTGGGCTCAGGCTTGGGCGACGCCACCGCCGGGAATCCCATCAGACGTCCACCGACACCGTGACCGTGCTGAATGCTACCAGCCCGCGGCAGGCCTCATTCTGCACCCCGCTCCCCAGAAACCCACATCCCACATCAACCGCGTTGGTCTGGCCAGGCGGACGGGTTACGGACGTTGGTCCATGGAACAATGACACTGCCGTATGCGGCAGATGCGTACGCATCAGGAAACTTCTCCCAGGTGTGTAAGTGGAAAAGAAAACAAACAAAAAATTGTTCGCGGCTGTTCTAACTTCTTCTCCTGCATGCTGTTCTATTCATACTTGCCTTTGATCCTTACCTCTCGGTTTTTCTGTGATACAATCGACAGGTACCCAGGCAATTTAGACGATCTTTGGATCTTTTAGCTGCCCCGCTTAGAGAAGTCAGAATGGTAAGTGCTTTACACGGCGTATGGCGGGCTATCGCGAACCTTCGGTGGCCGTGCTAGTCGTATTCCTAGTGGGTTAGGACACCTAAACAGTTACGCCTGGCTCCCGTCGATCGGTAGAAAGCTCGGTGTTGGGGTGATCGTTATGTCACAGTTGGCTTATCGCGGCCTGATTTACAACGTCAAGCGCATCCTCACGGCAGCGCACACAAGAAAAGAATAGATTGGCAGCGAAGGAGTGGACTTCTTGTCATCTATACTAACATGAACCCACACATCGTCCGGCACCCACCTTTCGTCCAGTCACACATCATAACGCTCTAAAGAAGGAAATAAATCAAGCTCCGCATGATGGGATCGTGCGAAACTTCCAAACAACCACAGGATGCGTCACCACGTTTCGATCACTGTGGCTATGTAAAGCCCAATCTCCGACCCGGCAAGCCTCGGCGAGAGTGACAACCACCCGATTTTCTAACTTTCCACTGGAGTCCTTTCTGACAATAAATCGAGGTAGAGAAGATCAATATCATATCATAGACTACTCCTCCAGAGTTTCAGGTTGATTGAGCGACGAGAGAGAGATATTCAATGCGGACGAAAGGTAGGTGCCGGACGATGTGTGGGTTCATGTTAGTAAAGTATATGTAACAGCCCGCAAATCCGTGGGCATATTAAACTTCCCGACCAAGTCAGATACAGTATTTAAGTTTGGTCTTAAGTAAAGTAACGAACAGGGGCTGTAGAGGTGCTCTAGAATCAGTCTGTCGCGGTGAGTCATCGAACATCGTATGTGTTCACGGCGATATAACATCGCTATATTCAATAATAAACCATAGACTTACGTATACTAAACATTTCGGGGTATGGGTATATGCAAACCTACCTATGTGTGCGAAAGCAATGGTGTGTACCAATTGTAACGACGTTCTGTTTTATATTTAAGGTATTTTCTTTCCATGTATACATCTTCCGTTCAATTCAAATCTCCAATGTCTGTGAACGCGCTGGGGCTCGAGTCAACCGGATTGGCCGCCAGCAAAATGTCGTCCAACGTTATCGATGACTGGTCGCACATCTGTCTGAAAATACCGTTCGTATTGTTATACAGGTTGGCAGGGCTGTCAAATTCCTAGATACCACGATGAGTACTATTGTCCTCGGCCGCCTTACTTAATAACTCACAGCAACGAGACCAGCGTCAAGGACGCAGATACGGTCGTAACTGAGAATGGTTCGCAAACGATCTTGTGAATAGGGTGCGTCAGAGGGGAAGATTGCGTGATATAGTCGAAACTTACGCGCTATGCAAAGAATGGTACGATCTTTGAACTCTGTTGCAATTGTTTGTTGGACTTTATGATCAGTCTCGAAATCCACAGACGCTACGCATGCACACTTTAAGCCCGAAAATAAGGTAGATGACGCTGAACAATGACATACCTGTTGCTTCATCGAGAACTATGAGTTTCGAATTCTTGACTAGTGCACGAGCAAGGGAAACCAGAGAACGCTGGAGATTTATCGAATTATACCGCAGCGAAAAATGAGCTGCGAATTGAACTTACCTGCCCAACAGACAAGTTACTTCCACCTGCGTCAACAACAGTGTCCAAGTCATACTTGTTAGTAGGCGTCTGCATTCCTCCATTGTTCTCTCCAGCATTCTTCCGAGAACCATTCGAGCTGACAAGATGCGAGCGCTTCAAAGCATCCCACAATGTGGCGTCGTCATGAATACTAAATGGATCTAGATTTGACCTTAGAGTCCCAGCAACTATATGTTTGTCAGGACATATTGATCAGACCGAAAATTTGATATTAGCAGCTCACACAGAAGCTGGAATTTCTCAAATCGTCAGCCGACCAGAAAGCAAGATACGAGGAATAGGAACTTACTGCGTCCTGAGGGATGACTGCAATGTTGCTGCGCAGCTCCAAAAGCCCGATGGTGGATATATCGATGCCGTCCAACATAATTGAGCCCGACTCGAGTTCCACTAGACGTTCCAAAGCTGTTGCCACTGTTAGTCTTATCGAGTTTAAGATAGTCGCACCATCACTCCGCACCTATCATTATGGAACTCTTTCCAGCACCCGTCCTAGCGAGAATTGAGCCTGGGCTGCTTCATAGGAACGGATTAGCTCACCTCCCAACGATGCCAACCTTTTCCCCGGCTCTAATATCCATAGAAATGCCTTTGATGACTGCAGGAAGTTCTGGCCGGTATTTGAGCGTGATGTTCTTCAGCTCCAGATGTCCTTGCGATGGCCAGGAAGGGGGTGTCTTCTTGTCAGAATACTCATACGGCGCTTCTTGCTCTACGTTCTTCGCATAATGCATGATACGTTCTACGGAGTTCATGTTGTTTTCAAGGTCAGCGATTCCCTTCACGATGAAGCCGAAACTTTCGAGAAACGTCAGTAACACCGGAGTATACGAAACGAGTCAGCACTTACAACTGCTGGGTTGCTATAGAATATGACAGAAGAACACCAATTTGGGCTGGAGACATCGTAAATCGTGAACCAATCGATAACATAGCGACAATGAAGGTCATGCAAACGCCCAACATGTCGACTCTTAAACCCAGCCAATTCTAAAACAGAAACAACGTTAATGTCGTAGATGAGATACCAACACCAAACATTACCTGATTTGAAGTCGTCATCCAGTATGCTCTGTTTTCAATATCAACAGCTTTCTCGTTCGTCAGTTCGAAACGTTCTCCTTCTCCATATGCACGGATGGTGGATAAACCGGACAAGCTTTCTGAAAACTGTGAATAAACAGAAGACCGCAGAATAGCATCTAAAGATGGAGGATCAAAATGGATTGTTTGAACGTCAAAAAAACTTCGGTCTCACCCAGGCGCTGTAAAAGATTGTCAGTGTAAACATGAAAAAAATGTGGGGCAAAAATTTACCTTGAGCTCGCGTGCGCTGGAACGATAGTAGGCGGTAATATATACATAGGCAATGCAGATGGCACCTATGCCGATTAAGAACCAGGGAAGTAGGATTGAGATTAAAATAACGGCAGAAATAATGTAGGATAAAATCCCCATCAATACTCGCATTGAATCTGCGAGCCACGATCAGTTCATTATTCATCCCGAAATGCCTGCAGCTATGAAGCTTATGGGTTAGAGAGAGATAGAGATACCTGTCAGTACATTATCCATAGTATCGATATCTAAATATCAAAAAAAAAAAAATGAGAATAATCTACATCATTTATCGGGGAATTGTTGCATACCTTTAGCGAAACGATTCATAATACGTCCCAATGGCTGCCAGATGTGATCAGCAGTACTAAAAAAGGCGACTTGTCAGAACAACGTACAGTAGTATCAAAGAACGACATAGGCGCATGCATAACACGAGTGCTGGCTTCCTAGAATTAAAAAAAATGTGAGCTACTTTCTGCCTTTCAGGCGAGTTATGGACAGACCTTATACAACCGTCGGGATGCGAAATAGGTCATCAGAGCGAACATGGCACCCATTAAGAATGCGAACACCGCTTGTGACACGCCTAAAGCAGCATAGATTCCCATCTGTTGTTGTAGTTTGTATCAGAAGGATGGAAAAGATCAAAAAGAGGTCGACTCACGTAGAAACCTTGAGATTTATTCCACTTCCTATTAAAAATAAAGAATCTAGCAAGGTAATTGTATCGAAAGGGGGAAAAAATACTAACGCTTCTTGCCACCAAACAAGCCTATTATACAGATAGATGAGTATGTGCACACTGAATGAATAACATTCACTTACCAGTATGATGAGAGCACAGCTGCTCCATTATTGGCCACTATGCTCAATAACAGGATGGGAAGTATGACTTTGGCGTTCCCGGCAGAGAAATACACCTTGTAAACTTCAGCGGACACGGCACCTACATTCCTTTCTTCAGTTTGCATCATATTGTCTCCAGATAATCCATCTTTGAGTTTGGCGTCATCGTCATCCTGCGCTTTAGAGGTAGGCACGGCAGCATCTCCTGTTGTCTTATCCTCGGCGGTTTCTGATGTTCCAAATTCAGCAATCAGACGAGCAAAAGCCTTGCCCTGAGAGATCAACTCGTTGTACGAGCCTTGCTCTACAATCTGGCCTTGGTCGATGACATAGATTTAATCGAGTTGAGGCAGGAAGTGCAAAGCATGCGTGACAAGAACTCGGGTTTTGCCCGCCTGATGCTCGTCCAACAACACATTTTCGAAAACTTTTTTGCCGACATGAGCGTCCAGTGCCGAAAGAGGATCCTTAAAAAACAATAATGAGCAATCAATAGACCATCGAAGGTATGGACATACGTCAAAAATCTGGATGTCGGTATCGCAGTAAATGGCTCTACATATATTTACTCGTTGTTTCTGGCCGCCTGAGAGTGAGATACCGTTTTCACCCACTTCCGTCATATCACCGTGGGGTAACATCTCGAAGTCAGGGCCTAGGCAAGAATCGCGGACGGCGTTCCAGTATCGAGCCTCTTCGAACGGACGCCCGAAGCAAATATTCTCCCGGATAGTGGCATTCTGGGTAAGAGAACCAGTGTTAAATAGCTACCGATAAATATAGATGATAATTACCTGAATCCAAGCAGTCTGAGCACAATATGCAACGCTTCCGCCAAATGCGACGTTCCCACTTATCTTCCTCATTTCGCCGAACAGACCCTGCAATAAACTTGTCTTTCCACTCCCGACAGGGCCCACAATGCCGATAAGGCTACCCCGAGCGATGGTCATGTTGAGGTTGGTGATCTTGAACGGTTCCTCCTTTTCTGGGGTATCTTTGTCCTTTGTCAACACGCCAGTCGCAGTAGATTTGTTCGGCGCTGCGTTGTCAGAAGGCTTTGGTTTTTTGTCGTTGATAATAGTTGCAATCGGAGCATCCCATGTAAATGAGGCACCTTTGACTTCAATAGCCGCACCTAGATTTTCGTCAATGATAACGGTATCATCCAGCAGTTCCGCTTCGAAAACCAGACGGATGCGGCCGAGAGCATTCTTTGCATCTGCGATAGTTGTGAGGGATATCGCTGCCAAACATAAAATCAATGTTGCTCATCAAACATAGACAACTTGACTGACGAAGAAACATGAGTGGAAGGCGAATCATGTTGAAAAAAGTGAGGGAGGAGAAAATGATAGCAGGGCTGAGATCATGGTGCGTTCCAGAATACGTCAAGAACGCAAAGACTGCTGCAAGAGCTGGCATGCTTATACCGATAGCGCTGGCTGCCGCCCGACAAATCAAAAGCGATCGAACGTATCTGACGAAGCAAGTCAATTTGCAAACACAAATGATTAAATCTCGGAAACTTACCCAATCTCCATGTTTCGAAAATCTGAGATCCTTTCTAACATTGGTACTTCCCAAGCAAATAATTTGATAATTTTCATTCCACCCAGCACTTCTTGAAGCGCTTTCGCCCTCTTATCGGTCCAGACCATGCAGACATTTCGGAGAATCCTATAGCGCCCCATAACGACTCCAATTAAGAATATGGAAAAGATGAGGAATGCATAACCAGCAAGGGCGGATGCCCCAAGATTGGCTATCAACAGAGCCAGGCAAAGCAACAGCTGGATAGGGCTAGTCCACGCCTGTGTAAAAAGATGAGTTTCGTCTCGAGGCAAAAAGTGATGACGAGCCATACAGCATGGAAATACCCAGCGCAGAAATCAATTCGCGAAACATCGGTGGAGATATGGTTCACCAATTGCCCGTTCGGTAAGGTAGCTCGTGCTCGTGAGGTTAATCGCAAAGAGCGCTGGTAGATCGCTGTGATAAGGCCACCGCGAATGAGGACTCCAGTGGACATAGCTCGATAGTTGTGATGCTGGGTTCCGAACGATGACAACACCTGCATAGCCAAGAGACCAAGTGCAAGGCCCACGCCTTTCCCGACGCTTGGGGAACGTTCACCGAATTGATGAGCAAAGTATGATTCCGAAACAAAGGTGATAAGAGCCTATTTTTAAAGATATTGGTTAGCATTTGTCTAACGTCGAAAAAAGATCCGGGATTTGCGAAATATCTTCACCTTGAGCACAAGAGGACTAGTGGTCTGAGCGAGATCGCCAACAAGTTTGAACATCCCAGCAGACCAAAACCACCATTTCACACTGTCATTCAGCGCCCATGCCAGGCTGGCCGTCTTCTTACCAGTTTTCTCCCTCCATTCCTTCTCTTTCGATGCCCTTCTACCCGTGATGGTCCACCAAACGCCTTTCAGTCCAGGACTAATTTCGCCGTTTGCAAGCCTTTTGTTGTATTCCTGCGCTTGTAGAACACGACGATCGAATGATTCGTTTATCAATTTGGCTATATGAGCTGAGCCGCGTTCATCTTGGAGTTTCCACAGATCCGAAGGCTCCAGTGGGCGGGAGTAACCAAGATTAAGGAGCGAAGTCATCCAGTTGAACGTAAGGATGCTGAAGGTCCCGGCATCGGCTTCGGGTATGAGGGCGGCGTCTTCAATGGAATACGTGGGCGGAGGAGGCACCTTCCATGAAGTCAATGGAACATGCTGCCACCTACGAAGAGCTAGTTAGAAGGAACAATAGAAAGTGTGGGGATAGGCATAATTACCACTTTCGCGTGTATTGCAAGACACATGTTGTACCTTTCGCGTTCGTATCTGGTTGGAAGAGAGGAGGCTTTTCGCTACCCATTATGAGTTATGGAGGCAAAGACCTCAACGTAGAATTCCTATGCTTCTTATATATGGGTTGCCCTCAATGCTGGAGCATCCGCAGGTAAGAATAACCTAGGATCTGCCTGAAATGGTGGCCGACAGAGGTCGTCATACGAATGAATTGATTGAAACTCCTGCCGATGTTGTAAAGATTTCCTGGAGGTCGTGAAGTAGCCTGACTGAGGTCACCTGGAAGGAGATCATCCGAATGCGTCAATTAAACGACAATCCTGATACTTACGCAGTACTTCGGCAGCCCGTTTGAACTTTGCAGGCAGAGAGAGAAGCATGTCGACAATTTTGACATATAATTTCAGATTGAAAGCATTTTTAGAATTACATAGTGACGTTTCGCAACGGCACACCCACCATCTCCCACCATGGCGCGTTAAGACCGACCCTAAATTGTGCAAAGTACTTTTGCCACGCAGTGATGCACACTGCCGCAGGCCGAGCCTCGGCAGGTGTACGTGTCTTCACACGAGGTATCGTTCTTCTCCTTGCCCCCCTAAATGGACAAACGACACGGTTAATGGGTGGCAAGCTGGCGCATGGTGGCACGCGTCAATCATGAACATGAACAAAGGACTGCCGAAAGACTGTAATAAATTCATGTTCAGAAAATAATTTGAGTTGTTCTCGTTCAGAGAACCTAGCCACAATTTTGGGGAAAGCAGACAGACAATAAACGTACAACATACAATCTAAATACTTCTACATGCCAGTGTTTTTTAATATTAATTTATTTCTGTCTCTTCCACCACCGCCCCTTGTCGCTGGGGACTTTATAGTTCCAGGAGAATGTCGCAGCATCGCTGTAATTAAGCCCCAGCGTGAACGACATGGCCTTGGGATTTCTCCCAGCTCTCCTCTCCTCTGCCTCCCATTCGTCGTCATCTAGATATCTCTCGACAGCTAGAATTTCCAGCTCTGAAGAGGCACCAGAGCCCCCACTTGCTCTATCCTCCCCAAAAGTAGCCGTGGTTCTGGAACGAGCAGTGATCCCCATTTCCTTCAGCTTATAATGATGAATGTTTCTTTCATCGGCGTCATCGGCGAGGGCTACATAGGCCTTTGCGACACGCCAGTCTACTTCTTTCATCAGCGTCTGGATCCTCCTCTCCGCGCGCTCTCTTACTAAATTCTCCTCTCGGCGTCTAATCCTTTCTTTCTCCTCGGCATCGTGCACTTGGGCTGATGCATACTGCGAAGTCTTTGGATTGACAGGTAAAATGATAAAGGCGCGAGTATGCAGTAAGTGAGGAGTGGTCCGCATGACGCTAGTGGGAAGGTTGTTTAATTTGCAGACTTCATGGCTCTATAAGTCATCACAGATGGAAGATTACAATTGTTTTCTGTGGGGTTAAACTTCAAATGAACTCACGTCGACACCAAAGCGAAGACAAATTCCCATTAGCGTGTCGGACCTCTTGAGGTAATATTTGCAAGGACCAGTTGAAGCCTTTGCGGGTTCTTGATCACCTACTCCCATGAGAGTTGAGGGCGAATTCAGAGATAGCTCCGCCATGGATATAGGTGTGTCATTCGTCATTGAAGCACTTAGCGTGCTATCGGATGACGTAATTGTCGAGCGGCTAAGTAGACTGCTTTCAGACAGGCTGGAATCATAGGATGGAGGAAGATTTGAGTCTGTTGACGTATCGCTAAGGGAATGCTCATCTGTTTCGTCGTCGTTGTCGTCCTCTCCCAGAACGAATGTATCTTCATCTCTAAGGGATCCATCCAAATTGAAGTTCCTATCATGAGTGGTAAGCATGTCTCCCTTCAAGGCTGGTGATTTCGGAAGAGGCGAGGTTGTTTGGGATTTAACAACGCCTACACCACCGAGGCACGCGAGGCAAGGATCATATCTCGCTAGCCGGGGATTTGAGCTGATACATAAAGGACAAATTGGTCGTTGGCAGCACTGAGTTATGTGTACCAGGTTGAAGCTAGACGAAGATGATGTAGAGGGTGACGAAAGACCTTTCAGTGGTGGTAGGGAAGATGAGCATGCAAGGCAGAGTGTTGTGTTCCTATCGATTTCGTTTGAGGCCGATTTGGAATGCAAGAAGCCTCCGAGCGACATAAATAATACAGATAGATTGGAAGTTAAGGAAGTTAGTAAACAGTCGAAATAACGTGTCGTTGAAACGGTGTGGTAGAAGGGTACAGAGCTATTGGAGTGCTGCGGCTTGGATCGTCGTTAGTCAGAATCTCAGATCCGTCGCCCAAGTCCGAACTCGCTCAGGTCGGCCCGCTAATCACGTAAGCCGCCCAAACTGGCGCGTTCGAAGTCGTTCTCTTTAACAAATCAGACGGTCAACTCAAACCACAATGATTCACTAAGACCCTTGCAAGGAAAAAGAGACAGTGATTTGAAGGCGATGTATGGATGCAAATATTCCACGCAGGCTATAAATGATCAGGATCTCACTGAACGGGAAAGCTTTTCGACGCTTTGTCCAGGGAGCTGCGTGCTAAATTGAAAATTTTAGAATGTTAATGGCCACGACGACCAAAGAAGCTTCATTCGAACAGGCAGAATTCGTCGTCCTTCCATCATGTTCATCCATTCCTCTCCCATCCCTCATTACCCCAACGGAATGTTGCAGCAGCGACAAAATTACAGCGGCACCGAAGAAGAGACAGAAGTTGCACTTAACCACCTCATTTCCCTTGTGCCGGCCAGTGCTGAAGAATTCCATGCACTTGCGATAAAACCGATGTAGCAGTGGACGCCGCCGCCACGGAACTCGAAGAAAAGGACAAGGAAATGAACGCCAACTAATTCTTACCTTCAACACGCTCCTGCTCTGAAATCATTTCCCTATCAAGACCGTACGTTATTCCGCTTCTTCAGACTGCCTAATCACCTTCGACGAGCTTGCTGCAGCTGATACGCACATGCTTTTAGACAATCAAGGTTCGTCCATTCTTCTTACCATGCAGTCTGCCTCCTGTACAGTACGCTTATACCTTTCATCTAATTTCTATAGGAGGCGGAAGCATATATGCAAAAAGAGTAAATGAGCATCGCTACTCGTATTCTGATCCATCCGCACTGTGACCACACATTACAATGCGGCCCATGTTTTACTAATGAGGGGAATTTGGTCTAGTCATGTGGAATAATACAGGAACCATGATGTTGTTCAATACATAACAAATCTTGTGTCGTCGCCTTGATGATTTTACAGTTACAACAAAACAAACAAGTCAAGCCGCCCGCCGCCCTCCCTGTTCTCCGCCGTCGCGCCTCTTTGGCTGTGATTACTTTACTTACTTAATGTATAAAAAGGTATGAAGTCGTCGGCTGAATATTTCGCTCATCCTCCTTCCACGAGTCCGACCCCGTGTCGGCGTCCATGAAGATAGAATTACGGCCATTCTCCCCGCTCGGGGTGCTGTAGCAGCTGTCGGTCTCCATCACCGAGGGCACCCGTATGCGCGTCGACCGGTCCTCTGTGGGTGTGCTGGCGGGATCCACTGTCTTCTCATCGTCAGACTTATCTCCATCACGCGAACTATCAAAGCTCTCCCTCCGGTCCTCCAACTCCGCCCTCTCATCGCTCATCTCGCCCACAGCCTCGAGGATAGCAGGCGACATCTGCGCATCATCGATCTCGGCACCATGGCGTGCATAACTGCTCATCGCGCTGGCCGCGCGGCTCGATGTACCCCTCCGTATGTTCTTACGCTCCTGCAGCATCTCGATATGGTGCTGGCGCTCCGCCATCCACTCCTCTTCCTCCTCGCGCGACATCATCAACCCACCAACAGTCGAGAGGCGTCGGTCATCTTGTTTCTGAGCTGCGCTAGCACGACGATGCATGACCATCGTCTCTCGCACTGTACGCATGCTTTCGTGTCGCCGCCGCCCGCCTCTCCCTACCATCGGCTTCGGGAGACCACAAAGTGTAGGTGCAATCTCCTCCCCCCCTTGCGCGTTCGTCTTCCCAGAGAGTGTACTGATGTCAATTCCGGCTGCCTCTAGAACATCCTCAATCGGCGCGTGTCCTTTGGTCGTCTGCATTCGATGGGCAAACGAGCACTTCAACCTGCATACCAAGAACGCCGAAATTAAATCTCCTGTACAGATGACGGCAGAGGGAAAAACACCTACCCAGGACCAAATATAAATTCTCCGCCAAGCTGGCCTATGTCGCCGCCTTTCTCCCAGACCGGCATGCCCACTTTAATCGCGCGTACAACAACCATTGCGATGCCACCCATCAGACCGCGCTTCACATATCCGCCGCCCCGCTTCTCCTTCGCACTCGCTGCGACCTTCTCCGATAGCGTCCGCGGTATCTGATGTTGCGTATTCTGCCCACCCAAATGCCTATGCCCGTCATCCCCATCGCGACCCATCCCAAGGACCTTGTACAACTCCAGCGTCGGATCTGTATACACATGGAATGGCAGCCCAAACATCCTCCGATACTTTCTGATCATCCCATGCGCGCCGTTGCTGATGACGACGAAGCTCACAAGACGACCGCGCACGTCTGGCGCCTCCGACCAACGCGAAAGCATCTCGGGTTGCACTAATGCCTTGAGCGACGACATGTAGTCTTGGCATAGAGGGCACCAGAAGTGGCGAATGAACACCGCGATGGTGCGGTGTGCGGCGAAGAGCGAACCGAAGCTGACCCTTGTGCCGTCTTCGCAAGTCACTTGGAGAGTCGCGGCCTGTCGTATTTCCTCTTCCGATGGTAGAGACCACTCTCGTACGGGTTTGGAGGGAGGGGGATTTGTCGCTTTCGCACCCGCAGCCGACGGACCGCACTTGATAGACTGGCACTCCATTGAGTGATGATGGTGGCGATCCTCGGAAGTACTCCGCGGTAGATGGACTTTGAGCTTCTCCGCCGATGCAGAGTCGTTGACTACTGACGGCGGCGGGGTTGGTGCGGGTCGGGGCGAGGTATATGCCTCCTCCTCTTCGTGCTCCCATTCGAAATTTGTCGGCGAGCTAGGTAGAGAGATATTCACAATGGAAGTCCCTGAAATCGAGTGCGAGATCGGAGAGAGCGAGATGGGCGGGAAGGAAAACATCCTCGAGTGGCGCGCTTTCGTTGCGCCGCCCCCATTCTTCTTTGCAAGGGCCGTCTCCAACCGCGCTTGCAAAGCCGGAGACGTCGAGCGTTCCATTCGTTTTGCTACACCTGATATGGGTTGTACTAGAGAAGCGAAAGAGCGTTGTCCTTGAAGCTGGACAGGTGTATCATTCTTCGGGAGTGGTCCCTCGTAACCTTTTATCTGCCCTTGGGTAGCCGCCCGCAACCCGGGTATGAGGTCAGCTGTGCCGCTTTCATATTGGATACTGGCCAACTTCTGCGTTATGTGATGATCACGATGAGCATCAGCAATGTTGTTATTGACACTGATGAGCAGTGGGCGTTCTGCTGGATTTAGGTGAGGCTGACCAATGTCTGTCGAATTGGGCTGCTGCGTCCACGGAGACGGTTCTGGGATCAGCAGATGCAGATGCTTTTGGCTGTCGCTGGCCGTGGGTACGTCTAAAGATATTGACCGCCGAATCTGTGTCTTAGCACCAGGCAATACAGCCACTGCCTTCTTGTTCTCCTTGTCTTCATATTGTTTTATAGTCACCAACACGGGCATGGCGCTTCTCTGACGTTGAATGGCTCGTGGTGCCTGAAGACGTGCATGTGCATTTTGAGGAGGCGTTGGCGGATCCCAGGCTACCGTGGACATTACAGCTTGCGGAGCTGATATCGAGGCTTTGTGTACCTTACGTCGCTCTCTGACGTTCGTGCTGGTCGCTATCGCGGCCGCTGCTCGGCCGCTGCCAGAGGTCTTTTGAGCGAGGCCAGATTTAGGTGCGCTGCCCAACAAGCTCGACCGCTTCTTTGGGAGAAGGAACTTGGTGAAACGATGATAGGCAGGCTCCACCTGCGCCGCTGGAAGCTGTGAATGAAGCTTGAGCTTGGACTCTGCCTTCGGCCTGGCGGAAATGGTGGATATTGAACCGGCGGCGTGGTGCCAATCCAAGTTGCTTTTAGGCCCACCGAGCGGAATGGGATAGGGATATGTCAACGATGGGCTAGCGACGTGTCGGAGGGGTGTAGTGTTTGGTCGAAAACGAATTTCGGAGGTAGAAGATGCGGTGTCGCTCTCCAAGGCATAATAATCCGATAGATCAGCATCATCTGGGGTGGACGAACGAGTTGGATTGTACAATTCTGGTGTCCTTTTGGGCGACGCAATGAATATGTTCACGTCTGTATGCGACGCGTCGGAGGTCGCGATACGCGGAAATGCTTGCAACTTTGTCGCACTAGCGGCATGGGTCTGAGAATATGGCATATAGTGACCCATCTTTGGCGTCGCAACGAGCACGGGCTTGGAGCCTGGTGAAGCTGTTGGCGGAGGCGACACGCTCGCCAAACGCGCGTCTGTCATCGCCTTGGAGATGTTTTGAGACAGTGGAGATGTCATGTAGGACATGGACCGCCTCCGCTCGCTGGGGGTCTCGAGTGTCTCCTGGCTTCCATACGCGCCTGAATATGAGAAGGCGGGGGACGCGCGACCGAGCAAGGCGCTCGAGGTGCGATTGCGCAGGACCCATAGAGGAGCAAACGGGTCGCAGGGATCTGGCGATGGATAGCGCTCGGCGAGATCTATGCTCGGGGGTGGCTTGCGCTTGATACGCTGCGCGCCCTGTGCTCTGAGATCCAAGTAGGAGCTGGATGGGGAGGTGAGCATGGCGAGCGATAGCGATGGAAGGCTGCACGGGCCCTTATGAGGGAAAGATAAGTTACGGCAGAACCATGCAGAGTGGGCATGCCTCGGGGGAGGTGATTTTAAGACGAGAGGCTGGCAACACGTGTTCGAGCCCCCTCCCCACCCCGCTTCTTTCCCGCCCGCCTCCTAACCGCACTACGTACATCTGCCTGGCTTCCACTGATGTTGTTCCCCTGCTCGTTACACGTCATTCAGTCAGCTTTTCTTCCGCGTCCGCGTTCAGTCCACGGAGACCACGTTGCCACTCGTCCTTAAAACATACTTACTGCTATGGTTTCATTGTGAACGCTTACGGTTATATTTGGGTCGTGATTAAAAGCATCCTTCGGCTCAAAGGTTTTGCACTTGGCCTCACAACGGCTCACACTAGGCAAGGCTGCCTTGACATCGTTCGTCCTCCTGTGAGTCGAGCATATGAAGAGCTACGAAAGGCTCCTTCTTTCTTTGCACCTTAATTTCAGCTGGGCTGATCATTGCATGCTTGGAAGTCTCGATTGATGTCGGATGTGTAACACGAAGCTTGAAGGTTAGTTGGTAGGAGATGGAATGTCCCAGTAGAACATGGAGTCGAAGAGGTATGGCTTTCCGATAAGCAGTACCAAATGGTCTTTGGTGGACGCCCAGCTAGTGTGGTCTCCTGAACTTACACACTCTCTATACAGACGACAATTTATGCTGCTCAATGACAAGTATGTAACGACAGGATGTCCAAATTGTCCAAGGTTGTCAGCTATTTCTCGGTCTGCCAAATCTAAAAATAGACACTGCAATCTATTTCTATTTTTATCGTTCCCCACAATGACCCCCTCTCCACCTAAGTCGTCGTCGTCATTGGCGTCATATGCAGACTTAAATAAGGAGATCAGTCGCAGTATATAACCCATGCAAACTTCAGTCATTTATCTCATAAACTATCATGTCCAGCCCACGAACATCCCAAGTAACAAATCCCACAACGCAAGCCTCTGGAGGCGCTAGCGCCACAGACGACTTTCCCGAGCAGCGCCATGCAGGAAAAGTAGGATACGGACCGAACTATCATGCAGGGCCTGTGAGTAGTTTTATCTCTTGCCCCACACGGAACGAGGACAGCTGATGATCGTTTTTAAAGGGCCTGGAGGATAGAATAGAAGGCCTCAAAGAAGAGATCAAAGGAAAGATCACTCGCAACCCCGATCGCGTACAACATGGTCGCGAGATATTTACCGGGGAAGAGAAACGCAAGAAGTTGACCGGAGAGGTCAGTCTAAACCCTTATTCGTGTCACGATCTCCTAATCAATGTTGCTGCATTTCATAAATAGGATGAGCCCAATCCATTTGTGAATGCAGGGGAAGACGACAGCACCACGTCCAAAAAATCTATGGACTCCAATAAATGTGAAGATTCTAGCAAAACAACCAAAGCTGGAGGCGAAAGCCTGCAGCTGCCCTCTGGCACTAAGTCCGACACGACGCCGTCCGAATCTTCCAATGCTCCCTTGAGTCAAGGCCACGGCACAACCGACGAAGCGCTCGCCTCCCAATACCGCGCTAACGCCAAAGCTACTCCAGGAGGGATGGCGGTCGGTGGTGGTCACGGTCCTGGCGCGAAAGAGCAAGCGGCAACAGTGGCTCCAGAGGGCACGCATGAGTCGAAAGTCCAGAAGGAGGGTGACGCAGCGGATAAAATCAAACACATCGATGCTCGGAATTGAGGGGAGCTCTGAGATGTGTATTTTTTCCCTGAAAGCTGTATCGTCGTTGTTGTACTAAATGTGTATATTTAAATCACTGAAAGTTATTATTGACCTAGACCACGTATATCTACATTGAACCTGTGTTGAGTGCATTACATTACCATGGATATAGTACTACCAAGCAAAGCTTAGCATCATTGTTGCCATGACCAGTAAAACAAGTTCTACAATGGGAAGCCTTGTCCGAGCAAGACCATACGCCTCCCCTGCCAAGGCTGTTATGTTCCCTGCAATAGTTTGTTTTCTATAAACCTTGAGAGAATTGATGCTCCATGTTGCGTTCTGCCGTGTATTAGTCAGCTGCTCAGAAAGTGAGAAAGAAAGAGGTCTCTGAATTACCACGAAGTTTGTTGGATCCATGAGCCGGTCAGGGCAAGTTCCCGGACATCCAGAGGTGGCGTACGAATTTCCTGCCCAATCGCCTATGCGTACGGTTTATTTATCGCTCACACGTTTATTACTGAAGCGAAAAGAAAAACACCAACCGCAGAAGGTTATATCTACGCAATGAAGGTCGCCAAAATCAGATAAGTCAATCCAGAGAATGTGAGAGAAAAACAGACCGAATACAATGGTATGGTTTATGAAGTTGTTTTCTATATCGCAGGTCGTATTTCTAAGCGTGGCGGATGGCGGACCCCATAAGGAAGGATTGGGGGTGCCCTGCGTCACATCTGTTGGAATGGCTGCGCGGAAGAAAGACCCTGGTTGCACCTTCAATCAGAAGGGCGAACAGGAAAATATAAAATAGGTGAATAGCCTTACAAACAGAGATATCATTCTCGTCCCACTTCATCGCAAGAATACCGCCACCCTGTGCCTCGAAGAAAGGTCCATATGACGCTCGACTCCATTCAGTTACGGCGCAGCCGCTGTTTTGATTTAAATTTGCGTCGCAATTCGTGTTGTTGACACCGTTCGTTTGCTGGTAATATAACGAGTTAATTGAAGTCATATCCTCTTCGGAAAAGCGAGATGCATAGCATTGCATACAGTAAGTTGGCCCGTGAACGGCGCTGTCGGATCGATCAGGCAGCCTTGAAAGTTCCGAATAGTAAGATACCTAAAATTTCAAGAAATGCACACCTCAAGCATACCTGCTTCGGTATGCCACGCGATTTGATTGTGCTCTTGATCATGCACGCCTTCGAGGATATCGACTTCGCCGTTCTATTTCCGAATGCAAAACAATTAATGTCAGTGCAACAAATAAAAACGAAAGAAACGCGTCTTACTGCAGGCCATGTCCTTCCCAGTCCTACGGTCCAGAAAGCAGGCCAAATGGCTGTCGCCGCCGATATGTATCATTATTTCTTAAATTTTATAAAGGAGCACTACTCACCACAACCCCAAGGTGCCCTGTTCAGATCGAGAATAAAAAGACCACCATTATATGTGGTGTTACTGTTAATGCGCACACTAGGGAAAGTCGGTAACTATCAGTTTGGAATTTGCTTCCAAAAACATACCTCTCGCGATTCACACCTGCAGGAAGGACTGAAGTAGTGTCAGCCTTCATAATAATCGTTCCATCGTCTTGTACGAATGCATATCCTTTGTCGAAGGCAGTTTGTCGGTTTACATAGCTGGAATTAACAGCGGATTGGGCAAAGTCAAGTTTGCGCAGCTAGAGTGCAGAGTAGGCTCACGTAACAGTGCCGCTGATAATCCACAAAACCCGTATTAGCGATCTAGAATCGAAGACAGATTGGCTATGGCTGCTCACTGTGTAAAATCTGGTTGATCAAAAAATGTCCAACGACTGATATCGCACGTTAACACAATCAATATAAATATCGAGCTCATTGACGAATGCTTACTCGAAGAAATCCGTCCCAGCGTAAGTATCTTCAGGGAGCCACAGAAAAGCTGACCCATTCGGGTTGAAATTTATACCGGTAGAATTGAAGTCTGAATTTGCGCGTTTTGACGGCCAGAACGTTCGCGGGAGGTCGAATGCCGAGGCTAAAGCGTCACGGATGCGCAGATCAGGCAAAGCAGAAGTTGAAAGGAGGTTGATGGAGAAAAGCAGGACATAGAGTGGAGTTGTGGTGTAGATCATGAAAAACCGTGCTTGGGTTTAGGTTTAATCGAAGATGCCGGCGGTCCAGAGCCAAGATGAAGAAGGTGATCCCAAGGACCGTCTAATCGAGTGTGTTTGAGTGAAGTGGTCGTTGACGGGGTATGTCGTGAAATTTCGTTAGACGTGGATAGCGTGAGGCAAAATTCTTAAAAGCAACGCAGGAGCAACGAGGCCAACAAGTGGTTGGTGTTGCTCATAGCTCCATCAAGGATGTTCGTGATTATAATTTCCCATATCATAAAAATAGAATTTCAACGTTGAACGGATCAGCGTCGAGATATGTTCGGCAGTGGACAACTGTCAAGTACAAGCCAAGATTTGCAAGAAAACAGCTACTATAAAACATTCATCCTACAACTACAGCAGTAATTTTGTTCTCAAGAGGTCTGCTTCTTCACGAAGGAAGCAAACGAAAATGTTGGTTGCGGCGGAGGCGCACAAAACGTTGGCAAAGGACCCCATTCAAATCCAGGGGGTGCAGGTGCTGCTGCTATGGGAGTCTGTGTCGGGTTCCGCTTGAAGGCTTGACGTTTCTTTGCCTTTCCGGCTCCACGGTGCGATGAAGGTGAAGGTGAACCACTTGGATCGAAGTTATCCGGCGGAATGTCCCAGTCGAGGAATGCATCTGCTGATGCACTTTCTCCGAACAAAGACGGCCCCGACGCTGGCGCCTTGTGTGGTGTAGTAAATGCCACTGGTGCACTGGGTGCGGAGGCTACCTTGGTGTTCAACAGAGGTTGTGAGCGCACCGACAAGAGAGCGTTCTTCAACCGAGCAGCAGTTCGTTCGGCATTCAAAGCCGCAGCCGTCACAGCCGCAATATTGGGGGAAATTTGAGAGCGTCGATCAGCAGCGTCTGGAAGTCTTTTGTCTCTACCGCGAGTAAGTGAAGCTTCGCCCTCCTTGATATCGAGTTTGCGGATACGAGAGGCCAGGTTGGCAACTTCCTTGCTTTGAATATCAATGGCCTTCTCAATATTACGATAGCTACGGTTAATAGTATCCAACGACGGTGCCCTAGAGGACTTCTATCAGAGGTTTACAATTGATTAAAACTCGAATTGGATTACCTGAAGCTTGGCTTGTAAGACTTTGACTGAGCCACTTTCTTTTTATCTTCTACCAAGTGGGTTTCGAGTTTTTGTATACGATCGCGAATGTTCTAGGACGCCTCAGTCAACGAGACCGATGTCTACAACGATTGACATACCTTGATACTTTTACGCAATTGAGCCTGAGTTTCGCTGTACTCCGGGCCCAAAGTCCTTGACTTCAACATTTTTGCAAAGTCTTTGTCGTCCTTGGCTTTATTGAATCGCGCAATTTCCTCTCGCCGTGTTCCGGCTATGTACAGTATTGTTAATCACCTCTATAGTAAATGACTGGGCTGATAATACTCACCTTTCAACATATTACTATGAATTTCACGCAACGTCTGCTGATCCTTATCCTTGTTGGCTTCTAAAAGATCGAGCTCCACTTCATACTGCTTCAGAAGCTGTTTGAACTGTCCCAAATCGTTGAGTGTCCACTTTGTTTTGTCGCCTAAATCCGCTCTTATGCGGGATCCGCTAGGGTGATTGGATATATCCGCCACTGCCTTCTGAGCGCCTTGAGACATAATAGATATCTATGAGGAAAAGAAAGCGATGAACAACGGAAAAATACATCATGGCATGGTCTACTCACCTGCTTAAAGTCAGATTGCATGGAATATACCAAACGCATGCACTCTTTTTGCATGCCTTCTTCAAAAGCAGACTCTTGCCGTTGTTCTGGTGAGCCTGGTGATGGAGCAGCTTGAGGCTTGGGAGTCAACGGTGATCCTGCGTTCAAAGGGAACGGGGGCTTTGGAGTAGAAGGGAGGCCATTGGATGTTGCGGGCATTGGAGTCTGCGGTGCTTGCTTAGAGACACCAAAAACACTAGCTGGCTGATGATTAAGAGAGGCCCCGAAATTTGGCATGGGTGGCAATGTTGGCGATTTGATCCCCGGGATACCGCCAGAGGGTACACCGGAAACAGCAGTTGCATTTTTTAGGGAAAATGAAGGCATACCGAATAGAGGTGGTTGTCCTGAACTGAGGGTACCAGAAGGCGTGGTAACAGGCATGCTGGAAGCTACAGTCGCTGGACGGCCGAATGCCGACTGAGGAGGCGGCGTTTTATCTGGAGCTGCTCCAAAGACGCTGGGAGAAGATGCAGCGGCCGCAGTCGCCAACGCTCCTAGACCGCCTAATGCTAGACCGCCAGGCTTGTCGGCAGGCGTCAGTGCAGGAGCCGCAGATGGTAATGCTGATGTAGAGGGAGTTGGTGATTTCTTGCCGCCTAGTACAGATAGCAACGGTGGCGTCTTTGGTCTTTTCAGCGATGTATCCTCTCCTTCCTCCAATTTTACTGGTAGGACCTCTACTAGGGCTTTAGGTGAGACAGGAATCGGTGCAGCGGGTTTCCTTTCTTCCTCTTCGTCATCACTGCCTGATATTGCATTTGCCAATGGCGAACTTCGCGTAGGACGTGTGCTAGGGCGCCCAAGTCCAATTCCAAATGGCGAATGAGCAGCATTTGGTACAGGCGTCGAAGGGGTTGGCGTAAACGATGGGGTTATCTCCTTAACTGGCGATGCCGGAGGAGTCGCGCTTTTCTCTCTGGGTTCTGGTGCTTGTGCCTCAGCGATTGCCTCGTTCTCTTCAGGTGACAGAGAAACCTTGATTGATGGTGTTTCGGGTTGTGGAGTGGGTGACGGAGAGCGAGAAGGGGCTACAGGCGTTTCGACAGATTCATCAACCTCTTCCTCTTCGTCGATATCCGGAAGCTCTGTGAGCTCTTCTTCCCCTCCTTCAAATTCTTCTCCTTCGCTGTAGTTTTCAGACAGGAATGAGTTTGCAGACTCATTGTCACTGTGCTCAGCATCTTCATCCGAATTGTACTCTCCTTCCTCCTTCTCTTCTCTTGTGACATCTACAAAAGAGCTCGAACTCGACGAAATGGACAGCGATCCATATGATGGCTCGTCTGAGACCGGCTTTCTTTTCTCGCTCTCAGCTTCATTGTCCTTCGGAATGGGGGCGAAAGCAGAGATTGGGACAGTACCCTTCTTAAGTGGCGTGCTCGGTGTTCCAAATGCTGAGACTCTTTCTGAGCTTGATTTCTCTTCTGTCTTCGAGGCCAAAGGAAGCGCAGGTGCTTTCGACGTATCCTGCGTTTCTTCGCCGCCAGTCTTCAACAGGTCAGAGAACGAGGTCTTATTCGGAACATATGATGAGAAGCTGCTCGGTGCCGCGGTGAAGGCGTTGAATGCGTTTGTAGCCAGGCCTGTCGTCGGTGCGGCTGTAGATGGTGTAATAGGTGCGAAAGCGGATCTGACAGCTCCCAGAGCAGAAGTTGAACCAAAGGTCGGAGCTGCTGCAACATTGGTAGGTGTTCGTGGAGAAGCTCCTAATGCAAAGGCTGAGACTGGAGGAGTTTCGGTCGATTTTTTGTAAAATGGTGAATCGGTGTTTGGTGTTCCGAAGCTCCCAAATGCCCCAAACCCACCCGCAGGTTTGAAGGTCGAAGGTGTTGTCTGAAGATTGCTAAACGCGTTGGGAGTCGAAGGTGTAAATGAAGACGCGGCAGGTTTAATAACAGGGGATCTGAAGGGTTCGGGTGACGATGACGGAGATGGATGCTCCGGACTAGCGTCGTCAACATTTGCAAAGGGTGAAGGCCGAGAAGGAGTCGCAAAAATCGAAGGACTTGATGACATGGTTTGGGCAAAGGGACTCGCAGTTGTTCCAAACACAGAGGTTCGCTGTGTCACAGCGGCAGCACCAAGTGCAGGTTGCGAAGGTGTTGCGAAAGGAGATGTACTGGTGGCTGCCGTTTCTTTGGGACTCTCTTTGGTGGTGGTTTCCGAGGCTGATGTAGTTGTTCCAAATGTCGAAGGCGTAGCAGAAGCAAAAGATCCGAACCCACCACCAGTAGCAGACGGTTTAGCAGGAGTCGATGCTGCGCCGAATGGAGAGGGGCTAGTGCTGGCGAATGCACTGAACCCACCACCAGAGGCAGGTTTGGTTTCTGCAGCCGCGCCAAAAGCGGTAGGCGTCGATGCATATGCACTGAAGCCTCCAGAACTGGGCCCTGTTGTACCTGTTGATGCAGCAGTTGCGAAAGTCGTTGGAGTGTTCGCAAACGCGCTGAAACCACCACTTGTTGTAGCAGTTGTTGTGGAAGGCGCGTCGAGGCTTGGCTTTCCGAATGCTGTCTGCCCAAATGCCGGCTGCCCAAATGCGGATTTACCAAAAGCCGGGCTTGCAAACCCTGACTGGCCAAACCCGGAAGTGGTCGTCGTTTGTGAGGGCGCGACGAGGGCTGAAGTTGTTGCCATAGCCGATTTGGGAGCTTCAAAGGTCGGGCTTGGTTTATAATTACCGAATGCACCGAATCCAGTCGCTGGTTTGACAAGCGGTCCATTACCAAAGCCAGAAGATTGGTTATTGGTAGCGGAAGTAGAAGGTGTTGTCGAGAAAGAGCCAAACATGGTGTTACGCGCATTAGGATCAGAAGGAGTAGCGCTGCCAAGTCCGAAGCCTCCAAGGGATGGTGTAGAATCCGACATGGAAGCTTCTCGTGTTATCGTTGTAGTATCGGTCGTCGCTTCATTCGAGGATGGGATACTGCCACCGAAACTACCTTGACCAAAAACATTGCTGACACCGGACTTTATATTTCCAAATGCACCTGATGTGGTGGAACCAAAAGGACTCGTCCCACTGCTCCCAAAGGTGTTGTTGGTCCCACCAAATGATCCAAAACCTGTAGTAGGTTTTATGTCGCCAAAATCCGAAGGCGTCCCTGGGCCAAAGGCAGATGTTGAATCGAAACCTGAAGTCGCCCCGAATGTAGGTGGCTGCCCGAATGCAGTTTGCCCAAATGCTGCATTCTCTTGTGGCGACTTTTGTCCAAATCCCGTCTGTCCAAAAGCGCTCATTTGCTGGCTTTCAAATCCTGATGTAGACTGTTGTGCGAAGCTAGATTGGCCAAACGCGCTAGTCGTGCTTTGTTGCGTGAAAGCATTGGAAGTAGAGACTTCTTCCGCACCCATGTCGGTATCTTTTCCCAAATCTTGGACTTGAGAAGTGAGTTGTCCGGCAGAAGAGGATAGTCCAGAGGCATTGGGTGTAATTATTCCAAGATAAGGCTTTGAATGCTCAAGGTGCCAGCCTTGCAGGGAGCCGTCGTTCAGATATGCGTACATGATAGGTGCCGCGGCAGCTGAATCCGTTAAGTCACTTTCTAAAGCGAGAAGTGTTGTGTCGTCGTCTGTGGTACTGTTCAAAGGTAACTGCAACGGATTGTCCTGCATTTGCCTGAACCAAGCATTTCCGATATTGCCAAGCACCTCTATATCAGTTGAAGATGCATCGCCAACAACGGTAAGGTACTTGTTCTCATCATTAGATAGAGTGGCTGCATCCCATTTTGGAAAGTTGAGGACGTATGCACTTTGGAAGTTGCGGTCACCGACAGGGAATGGATGTTCAGGAGCAAAGTACGTAGCCGTAGACGTTTTTGTATCTAAAACGACGACGTGCTGCTGTGGAGACGAAGCGCCTTGAGAATAGCTTGTGCGAAACGTGTGACCAGGACCGAGCCAATTCAAGGACGTCAAAATACCGTCGACGGTAGGCGGTATGTGTTTGTGCGGCGTTGTCTTGTTTGTCAGAGAATAGGTCAAAATATCTCCAGCTTGAAGACCTATGGCAATATGCTTTCCTTTTGGCGACCACGAAACTGAAATGAAGACGAGTCATGGGGCCGGTGAACTCCAGTCATGATATAACTTACCTGCAATAGGTTGCGTCATAACATCTGTTGCTGTCCATCCTCCTTGCTGGTCCAGTTGAATATCAAATAACTGTACCCTTCCATCGGAAACAACGGCGATGAGTTCGCTGAGACCAGGTTCCGTCCCAGGATTGGGCACAATTTGGCGCAAGTATGTTGTTTGAATGTGTGTGCTAGTTAGAGGATGTACTTCGTTTAATCCTTGGGTAAACAACTGAGAAGTATCAAATAGAAGCAGAGAGCCATTGTCTTGTGCTACGAGTAATCGCGAGTCTTGAGCCGCGAATCGGACAATGTTGGCGCGATATCCAATAGTGATGGTTCGTTTCGGAGTGAATAGCTCGTCCGGCAAGCCTTTTGCGGAAGAGAAAGAGGAGCGAAGATCCTCCAGCGTAGAAAATATTATGTCTGTTGTATTCATCAGATCAGAAAGTATAAGAAATCGGACGGGAATGGGCGAAAACGTACCTGAGCCAGATGACGAGTGTTTGACCGCAACAAACCAACCCTTCGAATTGGCCACATCGAAAAGGTTGTAAGGTGTTGAGGGACTAAAAGCAAGGGGTTTCGAAAGGTATATTCGTGCATGTTTGTTGAGTTGGCGGAAAGTGGGATACTATATACTGCGTTCAGTTTTGAATCAGTTAAACACGATATTGAATGCGCACCTCGAACCCATCAGATAGGCATTCCTTGGCCACAGATTCAATTTTAACCTGTGACTGAATAGGGCGATTCAATGGCGTGAGGTCGTTCATCGTAAAATGGTAGGAACCATGCGAAGACGGTAAAAGAAAGACAGGCGCCGGAGGAAGATGAAGTCGACGCGCGAAAGACAGAGTCAGACGGTTGCTTTGGATCACGTGCCAAAAGTTTTTCGCCCAATTAGGTAGGGCGGCATCTTGACAAGCAACCATGACGAACACTGCGATTTCCTATGTTCTTGCACAGACCCAGGCGAACATCGAATTCCTTCTTTCTGCACAGCAAATCTCCCAAGATGATGCGCGAGACATTCTTGCAAAACTCTCTGCTGCCCCCGGCTTTTCTGACCCACGGAAGTCTGTGTCACCGTCCGCCATGGACAATGAAACAAATCGGAGCTTCCCAATGCCAATCACCCCTACCATTAGCGATGCCGCGCCTGCTATCAAACCTACACCTCCGAAAATAGCAGCTCTGTCCCGGCCACCTCCTCCAATTCCTTCATCATTTCTTTTCAAGGCTCGTGCACTCTGGGGATACAACGAAAATAACAACGTACTATGAGCTGCCTTACCTCTCTATTTATAAATCTCAAAATTCCATCTTTATAGGAAGCTGAAGATCTTCGATTCTCGAAAGACGACATCATAGACGTTATTGATGATAAAAACGCAGACTGGTGGAGAGGTCGCCTCCGTGGAAATGAGGGCCTCTTCCCGTCATCATATGTCTCTAGAATTCCTCAAGGACCATCGCATTCTGAGAAAGTTTCTGCCAATGTACCCCTTCCTGGAAACATGTACTCTCCGCCTTATCCTCCATATCAATATCAACATCAGCCTCCGCAAAATTCCTATTACGGACCACCTCCAGGCGCCCCGTATCCTCCATACCAGGGCGGCCCCCAACCGGTGCCAAATCAACCTGCACCTAATGTCGTTGTGAATGCAGCAGAACCCAAAAAGAAGCATGGCTTTTTGCAAGGGTCAATGGGAAATACTGTACGATAGCTTTTATATCCTCATGTCAGATAGTACTCAAACAAGGATTTACAGCTCGCTCATTCCGCGGTGGGTGGAGTAGGCTTTGGCGCAGGTATCTTTGCTGCCACTTCAGGAAATATGGCCGTAACTGACATTTTCGTTAGGATCCGCGGTCGGAGGAGGCATCATCAACGCCTTATTCTAATGTCATTATCTTAGATTGTGTGTTTTTAATTTATGGACTGAACAAGCTTTTGTTTTGTACAGTTCTAGACATTGTAGATCATATTCAGTTTTGTCTCAATGATTGGTGCATTATGCGATTTCGTAAGTTTTAGGCGTCAAATCTACGTTCACTGTCGGTGTCAATGTGCCTTTCAGAACTGGACTGAACCGACCACAAAATGAACAGGAAACGTCGGGATTTTGAAAGAAAAAAAAAGGACCGCCAACCACTCTCGGGTGCGTGCCGTTCTCCAGGACTCTGTGTTATTGAGCGCTACCAGAGTGCGGGGGAAAGCAGTGACGTACCGGATCAAAACCTATTTCTTACCCCGATAGTCCTCTCCGCACTGTATAGTCTGCAAATTATACACCCTCCCGATGGTTTGCCCTTTTGGAAATTATACCTCTAAATCGACAGATCTCCGAGCAAGGCTTCTCGGCCTCCAGTGTGCATTGTTTACTGCAACATTCTGTCAATGGTTTCAACGAGACGAGGTTAACTCTTACATGTTTAACTTTCATTTCCCCCGCTGCGAGTTTTGATGTTTCCCAGAAAGGCCTTTTCATCGGGGCCGCGTCAAACTCGAATATGACATCGATGCTACAAAACTCCAGAGCAGATCCCCTTCATTCTACGAAGGGGATTAACGGCTATGCGTTAGACGCAGACAGTTTAATGGAATGGGGAATCTTAAATAGTGCAGGGTGTAAGCAAACTTCTGTCAAGAGCAAGACTTCCGACATCCTCCACAACCTCTTCTATTGTGTCAGGTAGGGTAATCACAATCTTCCTCCTTCGCATGCGACCCAAGGCTCACGCTCTCGTCTAAGTTTTATTATACCAGTCATTCAAAATACAAGGATTTATTCCCGTTATGTACTCCGAATGTATAGAAAATCGACCAAGCGATGTAAGAGCAGGCGATATCATGAAAGCCAAGCCCAAATACTTTGAACCACGACCCGCTGGCACGGTATGTATTATACCACTGTGTTATGTTAGAAAGTTATCGAGAAACCAACTAACTTGGGTACATCGTAGGGTGGAATCGGTCAACATCCAGTAATAGTCCTCACAAACCCTGACATCCATGGGCATGTGCAAGTGGCCACAATGTCCCATTCGCATCCCAATAATCCTCCTACGAGGCCTGCATCTTCATACGGGTTACCCATTGACCCAATAAAAGGCGAGAGTACTGTGAGCGTAGGAATTCCGCAAAAAATACACGTTAGCTTCCTTCGATCACACTCTCCACACACGAAAATGTCTCCTGCCTTATTCATGGAACTCAAAAGAGAAATCGGTGAACAAATCTACTTCTGTTGCATGAGGAACGACAAAGCTCAACGATTTCTTTATTTTTTGATAGCACGAAACTGCGCCCACCTTACAGGCAGAACGTGTTACGAATCATGGACACTGTAAATGATAACAGTCACATCAATGTGGTGAGTTGTATTTAAGCGCCAGTCCTGCTTAGGTGGCGGTGTATTTATTTAGCTGTATCCTAATATCCTTATGCATGATGAATCAATCAGTAGCTATACACATACATACCAATACATATACCCTTTGCGAATTCCTGTAAAAGGAATAGATGCATGCAAGTTTTAAGGCGATGCGTCTCCGACGAGCGCTTATGTCCTTCATGCCGGCCCGGTCGCTTCGGATCTTCAAATCGGGGAATTGTGACGAAACCCGGACCCTTTCCTTTTAGAGCTGTACCATGACAGTCGCCAGCACACGAATCCCAGATGAAGCCTTGAACAAGCTTTCTGAAAAGTCCAAAGCATGCATAAGCAACCTGCTTAACTATCTCTCCACCTTAGAACATCCAGATCTGTCCGTCACCTCTTAATCTTCATATTGCCGGAATGTAAACCCAAAGCTCGTTCTCAACTAGCCTCACGACCTCTCCAAACCGATTGAAGGTTGCTGCTGTTTTGGTTCTGCTATATGAAGTCGATGGACAGCTACGCGTGCTCTTGACTACGCGATCAAAGCAACTGAGGACACATGCTGGGCAAACCGCTCTGCCTGGAGGGAAGAAGGATCCAACAGATGTAGATCTCGTTATGACTGCGGTGCGTGAACTTTCCTTACGTCGTATATGACCGTGGGCGACTACAGTGCTAATTCAAATATGATGACAGTATCGTGAAGCTCACGAGGAAGTCGGTCTTCCTACAAACAGCCCCTGTATCCATACCATGGGTCTCTTGCATCCTTTCATCTCGCTGCATAAGATCCTTGTCACCCCTGTTCTCGCTTTTCTTTGTCAACCCGATGTTGTTAAAACATTAAAGGCATCCCCACAAGAAGTGTCACATATATTTTGGCATCCATTAGAAGCTATCCTTGAACCAGATCTTGCCAAGGAAGGTTCTTTAGTAGAAATAGGCTGCGAAGATTGGCCATATGAATCGGAAATATATGTGAGTGAATCATATTTTTCTTTGCGGATCCATCGGGATACTCAGATATATACATAGAATACTAGTGATTCAGTTGTTGCGATGCTAGGAAATACCACATATCGCATGCATCGCTTTCGAACTTCAGCGTCCCCTGTCAAAGGGTTGACCGCTGATATTTTGGTAAACTCGAATCAAACCCTCAATTACATGTACTCATTATAATTGCTTCAAGATAAAAACAGCAGAAATTGCTTATGGCCGACCTACAAGTTATGAACGGTATGCACCAGCTCAATTGAAGAGTATTGTAGATGTTGTGAAGGCGATATTAGAATCTGAGGTGCCTCATTAGGTAGAATATGAACAATTTAAAGGGTGTATAGTCTGGGTACTTAATCAATCTTAATTTTGTTGATGATCCAACCTCGTTCTTGCTTCGTTCGGTCATATATAGGTCCTTGCGAGTATCTATCTGTCTAATTCTGTCGGCTTTGATCGGGGTATACTTATCGGCTAGTATGACAAGGTTATTATTCATCGTAAGTCCGTTTTATACCCGGCAAATACCCGGTTCACTGAGCGCCCTCGGTTTTCGTCTTGGATCGCTTCCTTACAGCCAGGCGCCGGTATTTGGCGCTTTGCAAGCCACGGAGAGGAAGATGTCAAGCCTTTTTCAACACCTTCGTATACATCAAGTCTTTGGCGCGAATACGAATGTCGGAAAAACAATCTTTACAACTTCACTTGTTCGTGCCTCTGCCCTACGGGGAAAGAAGGTTTTTTATCTGAAGCCAGTCAGCACGGGCCCATTGGATGACGCAGATGATCAGTGAGTGCGCTGGTACTTGACTCTTTATGTACGCATTCTGAACGTACCACCACAGCCATGTCAATCGCTACACCACAAAATACTCTTCATTGATAACTGCTGAATGCCTCTTTCGATATGATGAACCAGTCAGCCCTCATTTAGCTGTGAAGTTGCGAGATGTAGAGAGTACTGTGAGTACTTGAAATTGAGGGTCGTTGAGTTGTTTGGTTGAACAAAAGCGCCAGCCTCCATCTGATGCAACCTTCATTGATTCGGTTGCAAATCGCATTAGAATCTATGCAAAGAGCGGCAATGCTCCAGCGCATATGTACTTGGAGACAGCAGGAGGTATGCCATTTTTATGCCACCGAGTCAGATTTCTATTATATTCATTGCTTTCCGACAACAGTGTCCATGAGCTGATACGAAAATTTCTCCAGGTGTCCACAGCCCTACTCTCTCTGGAACAAGCCAAGCGGATTGCTATAGGCCGCTCTTCCTTCCGACAGTTTTGGTTGGCGATTCACAATTGGGAGGAATTTCGACCACCATCTCATCCTATGAATCTCTCCTCCTCCGCGGATATACTGTCGACGCAGTTGTGCTTTTCCACGACGATTATTACCGGAACTGGGAATACTTGAAACCTTACTTTGCAGAACGTGGTGTTTTTTTGGCAACCGTAGATCATCCACCAGGAAAATTGGCGGATCCCTTGCAGGATTTTGCTTCCACTGACCAATACTACGAATCGATAACTTCTGTAGAATCGGAAGGCATAAGAAGCGTCGTGGATCACCTTGACAAGTGTCACCATCACCGGTTGCAAGATTTGGAGTCTATGCCTCGACGTGCTCTCGATAGTATTTGGTGGCCGTTTGTCCAGCATGGCCTAGTCCAGGGAGATAAGGATGTCAACGTTATTGACAGCGCATATGCCGACTTTTTCAGTGTTACGAATAAAAATGCCCTTGCCGATCGATCTTCGACTCAAAGTGTTCTTTCGCCACAGTATGACGGTTCAGCCTCATGGTGGACTCAAACCTTTGGACATGCCCACCCGTCTCTCACAATGGCTGCTGCAAAAGCAAGTGGACGATATGGACATGTGATGTTCCCACAGGCAGTACATCTCCCGGCGCTGAAACTGGCGGAACGATTGCTCAATGGACCAGGAAAGGGATGGGCTAGTCGCGCCTTCTTCTCAGACAATGGATCAACTGGCATGGAAGTTGCCATCAAAATGGCTCTTCGAGCCTTCACCACTCGTCAGCAACACAATTTGAACAATGAAGAAAAGAAGGAATTAGGGATACTAGGACTTAAGGGCAGCTACCATGGAGATACAATCGGGGCTATGGATGCCTGCGAAGAAGGGATATACACTTGTGAATGGCACGAGTCTAAGGGATTTTGGTTCGACCCTCCTACTGTCGGAATCAAGGATGGCGAGGTTTTGATCAACATTCCTGCTTCGTTGGCCTCATTTTCTCATTCAAAAACAGTCAAGGCAGAGTCTATTGCATGGGTCTACGAAGTTGAAAATCGTATAAATACGCCTCTTGCCCGTGCCTATGCCATGTACGTCACTCGCGCATTGGAAGCATTGAACCAAAGAGGAGGCCCCGTGCTTGCTGCGCTGGTTATCGAGCCAATTTTAATGGGTGCAGGAGGCATGCTATTCGTCGATCCACTCTTCCAACGCGTCCTGGTTGATACTGTTCGCGGTCGACGCTCAGGTGCTTCACACAGGTGGTCTGGTCTCCCGGTTATTTTCGACGAAGTGTTCGTTGGCCTCAATCGCATAGGCGTAGAAAGTACTGGTCCACTTCTTGGAGTATATCCCGATATTTCGGTCAATGCTAAAGTTCTTACGGGCGGTCTCATTCCCCTTGCGGTGACTCTCACTTCCCAATCCATCTTCGAAGCCTTCCTTAGTGATAGCAAAGCTGAGGCACTTCTCCATGGACATTCTTACACAGCCCATCCGATTGGCTGCGAAGTCGCGAATGAAACACTCTCGATGCTGGACAAACTAGCACTAAGCGACGAATGGATAGCGGCACAAGGAAGTTGGGTAAAAGAGAATGGGGACCAGAGTCCTGTATGGAGTTTGTGGGATCCCAATTTCGTCGGAGAAGTGTCAAAGCTTCCGCAAGTAAAAGAGGTCATGGCGCTAGGTTCGGTTTTGTCAATAAAGGTTGAAGATAAGGCTGCTGGTAAGTTTTTCTCTCTTTTATTCCTTCCTTATGCAATAAAAATTGGACTTTCCATAGGTTATACATCCCAATCAGCGCAAACACTCTTCCAACCTTTATATGAACCCAAGGCTCCAGACGGCATCCTATCTTCCGCGCCTGGTGGAGCGCCATTTGGAATTCACTACAGGACTCTGGGCGATGTGGCATATTTTATGACGAGCCTGAATACGAGTGTCTCGGTAATTAGATCCATAGAAGACAGAATCTGGGAAACCTTAACCAGTACATAGATATACAAAAGATTAAATAGATCAACTGCGCCAATACTGCGCTAAATCATGGAAGCGGTCAAGCATAACGGTGATGTATGAGGTCTCGTTGAGAAGTATCTCGAAATGCTTGATAGCTTCCTCCTCTGTGAGGTCTAGTCGGAACTTCTCCTGAAGTTGCTCATGTACATCGCGATGCTTTATGTCTGGGATATTGGCATCGACCATGAGTGTTACCAAATTCAGAATGAGGTTGGTGCTCTTTCGTAGAATGGTGAATGCTGTGAAACAGAAATTTTTGAAGCGAGCATAGTGAGGTGATTGGGCTCCGCCCATTCCATCAACCATTTCTTTGCAAACTTTGACTTGAGGAGGGAATGGCTTAGGGTCCCGTCCGAGAATGTAGCCAAAGTCAACTGGTAGAACATGTCAATTGCTTAGCCTCGCACAAACAAGGGGGTCCCTACCATGGAAAAAATGACCTAGAAATGAGCAAAGATAAGGGAAATGCATGAATGAAGATTAATTAAGTTTACCATCGGGAGACACCAGCAAGTTATCCAAATGTCTGTCCCCAACTCCAAGCAAGTATGTTACAACGCAATAACCCGCTGGAATAAAATTTAACAGCGTTCAAAATCAACTCAAATAGAATCCTTACCACAACTCCTCACGAAAGTATCAATCACACTAGGTTCAACGCCCGAAGTCCCAATGCTGCCCTCGTCGGGGTGGTTTGCACGTAAATAGTTGAGTAAAGTCCCGTGCTCGCTGACAATAGTCGCAATAGTCTTGCTCGGAATGAACTGGGCCATACCCTGCGTCGGGCCAGTTGCCAAAACATCATATGGGCTGAGCTTCAAGTCGAGGTTCTCTTTCCGTAGGAGTTGGTCCATAAGTGTGAACATCTGGATAACAAGCTGGTCTTGGCGCATATCGTCTCCATCTTTGAAGATGACAGGATATTCCGAGCCATCGGAACATTGGAAATATAGCAGTAGAGGGTACATGTTGGATTTGAAGACACTTGATTTCTCGGCAATTATCCCCGTTATTTCTATTCTTGCATTAAGAGGCAGTGACATAGGATCCATCGAAGAGAGATTGTTTCTCGGATCAGAAATGAGAGTGCGAAGTTTCTCGATCTTCTTTGGCCGTGGGTCCTTGGATGTTCGAAGTTCTCTTGCACGCCTTGCAAGGGTGTCGATCATAAGGCCCTGCCGACGCATAGTTTCTCGTCTCTCAGAACCGTCTTCAACCTATCCAATAGTGAGCATGAATGTCGCAATAAAAACAGTTCTTTCACACCTCGAGGATTTTGTTCATGTATTTGAACACCACACGACCATACATCTTTGCCATTATCTTGTCTTCTAAACCCACCTCCACCATGAGATACCAATATAATCGATTTCCAAGGATAGGATTTTTGACACCTCGTGAAATGAGGAAATCGGAAAGACCGCTATCGTCGTATGAAATAGCAGTTGTTGTTGCTCGCGAGGATCTTTGTTCTGTTGCGGCGCTTTCAAACTTAAGGGCTTGGACAAGTTGGAGTAAATATAGGAGCAGTTCCTGGAAGAATAAGCATTAATTTTTGCAACGTATGGCAGGAGGAGGAGGAGCGTACGTCGTCGTCTGCTCTGCTAAGTTGCCTCACAGCGAACGCTCTCACCCGCGAGTCTACTGTGCCAGGTCCGAGCAGCTCCAAAGCATCATCGGTGTCGATTTCTGTCCAAACAGGAAGTAGCTCCTCCACAGCTTGCTTTACTTCAGAGGAATCACGCCATGCCACTGATTTGAGGAATTTAGTCAAACCCTTCTTGTCTCGAACAAGGTAGAATCTGAATTTCCAAATCAAGTCTTTCTCTTCTGATGTCAAAGGTTGGCTGGGAGAATAGCTAAGAATGACCTGTGATATTCAACATTAACTTGTAAACAAAACAAAAGTCATAAATTAACATACCCCTAGCTCATCTCTGATCTTCGCATTAGGCTTGAGTTCTCTGTCATATGGACTACTACGATGGCTACGAACAAGTCGACGATGTTTGTCTTCAACGGGATTCTCGTGAGCAATATCTGGATCGACAACACTCCACAGATTAGTGTCGTTGAGGAAGGTGGACGATATTGAAGGTGTGGTAGGGGTCTGTACGATAGCAAGTGGCAAATTCGAGGACGTCGACGAAGCAGCAGTACCTTCCTACCATCCCAGTCTTAACAAATCTTGAACAACAATTTGGCAGAAGGAATGCACGCACATGTTCACTGAATATCACCGGAAAATCAAACCTTGGCAAATCAATGTACAGAAACAGATTTTCAGATTTCTCTGTCGCAGCCTGCAGGGTGGCATGACCGCAGGTTCGTTAAAGATCAGTTTCAGAGCATACACATATGGCAAGTGCCCCAAGAGGGCGAAATGATGCGTTGAATGCACACTCACCGCATGGATCTCCTCCATCTTGCGAAACGCCATCTTGTCAAGCCAGTCAGACTTTGGCAGATCTCCGCGTTCGTATTTCTTCACAAGCTATTCAAAGGGGCGCGAGTCAGACCTGTAAAGGATGAACGACCTGACCGCGGACCCGCCTTCTCAAGACGCCCCATCTCGTCTTGTGTAACAAGCTTGCTTGGCGTCGTAGTTTCTAGTGATCCATCTGCTTCAACGCCTGGCCAGAGCAAGAGTCGGTGTTTCCCTCTTCGAAGGGTCCTTGAAGTAAAAGACGCTGAATGGAAACCCGGGACATGGAATGCTGCACACGCACCATTTCTTCCCGAATAATCGAAATGTCGACCCTCCTACAGGGATAGCAGTCCTTGGCCCTCCAATATCCCATACGGTGAACGTTATCTGAGAGCTTAGAGGAAGGTCGCAGTATCGTATGGGCAGAGTTATCCATTCATTCCACCTAGATGCGCGTGTCAGATAAACCCAACTGTGATATCCATAACGAACATACGTATAGGTATTCCTGAAGGCCTTAAAGGATGTGCGAAACGGTATCGTCAGCGGCTTATTATCCGCGATAAGTTGACAAGTAACATAGAGATCTGCAAGAGTGCTTTCATTTAAGCCAAGGTTATTTCCCAACGCCTCCTCGAAAGCTATGCGACTCACATAGACTGAACGCCGTGAAATCGTAGCTCGGGATTTTCTAGAATCTCCGTAAATGTGTTGGGTTTCCGAACCCCTTCTAGTTGTGAACTGTGAGAGTCAGACAGAGGGCTCGTACTGGAGTTGTTAATTTGCCTACATCCTGAAGGTAACGGGTAGCTTGAGGTCAGAGAGTTTGGCGAACGTGAAATCATCACGATTGTCCTTGTCCATGGTGATGGGGAAGCTATGACGCGTTGAGGTATTGGATGTTCATGTGTTCGCAATGGTGGAAGGGGCTCAAAGATGATCGAATCAAGTCGACTTCATTTAAGTGCTGTGACATGTGTTGCCTTTTTCGGCACCGCGTCATTTCTCCTCACAACATCCAGAAAGGTGACGTAGAGTACATACATAATTGAACGAAAAATATCATTGCACAACTAGGAAAGAGCCAAACAAAAAATGAGATAGCAGGTATATACATTACAAGTGAGCGTGAACAAGTTAGCTGATAGATACGGTCCTGTACTGTTAGGTACTTTTGAATGAACATATTCCCATCACCATTTACTCTGATTCGGGCTTGTAATCGGGGCGCAGAGACCGTACAACCTTTCCTGTAATGTCCATCGATTAACACTATGTTGCAACTACGAAAAACCGGAAAAAAAAACCGTACCAGCTCTCCAGATTTCCTGGTTGTTGATCTCATCGAGTTCCTTCTGGAGATCCTCACGGTAGGTGGCGCGACCATTGTACTCTAGCGACTTGCGGGTCTCAGTTCCGTCCTTCACGCTCTTGTAGAGAGCCTCGAACACAGGAAGATTTGCTTTCTCGAAGATAGGGGCCCAGTCGAGAGCCCCGCGACGGGCAGTGGTGGAGCAGGCGTTGTACATGTAGTCCATTCTATCAGATATCGTGAATGAATACTAAGGCAGCATCATACAAAAATCACATACCCCTTGGCACCGATTAAAGGGTACAAGGATTGTGTGGCCTCCTCAACGGTCTCGTTAAAGGCCTCTGAGGGGGTGTGGCCGTTCTTGCGGAGGACCTGGTACTGAGCCAAGAACATACCCTCTAATTCATGTACAAAGGTCAGTCAAGTTCATAGGCACGATAATGTTTACATACGGATTCCTCCCATGAGCTGATGGAAACAAATGGACGCGTTAGCTACGTGTTGAACGTTACAAATACGAGGGACTTACGACACCACGCTCGCCGTAAAGGTCAGAGTAGACTTCCTTCTCGAAGGTTGTCTCGTACATGTAACCGGAGCCAACGGCGACACCGAGAGCGATGGCCTTCTCCTTGGCATGGCCGGACACGTCTTGCCAGACAGCAATGGAGGAGTTGATACCACGGCCCTCCTTGAAGAGAGTGCGGACAGTGCGACCGGAACCCTTGGGGGCAACGAGAATGACATCGACATCCTTGGGGGGAACGACGTGGGTGTCATCCTTGAACACAACGGAGAAACCGTGAGAGAAGTAGAGGGTCTTGCCCTTGGTGATAAGGGGAGCAATGGTGGGCCATGTTTGAGATTGAGCAGCGTCGGACAAGAGGTTCATGATGATGGTACCCCTCTTGATGGCCTCCTCAATGGGGAAGAGGGTCTGGAAAGGAACCCAGCCGTCTTCGATGGCTTGTTTCCAGCTCTCGCCGCCTTCGCGGACACCGACAATGACATTGAGGCCATTATCGCGGGCATTCAAACCCTGACCATGGCCTTGCGAACCATAGCCGATGAGGGCAAGGGTGTCGTTCTTGAAGTAGTCCTGGAGCTTAGCCAGGGGCCAGTCGCTGCGCTCGTAGACGACTTCCTTGGTTCCGGCGAAATCAAGAGTCTTGACGCCACGCGCTCCCTGCTGAATATTTAGCACAACAGTTGATTTGGGTTATACAGCGCGACACTCACGAAGGCAGGGGCGGTATGGGCGACCTTTGTGGCGGCGGCCTTCGCAAAGAGCGAGTAGGATGCCTTGGGGGCGCTGGTAGCAAGGGCGCTGGGTGCGCGACGGGAAGCAGCGCGGAGAGATCTGGAGGCAGAGCGAGCGAAGGAGGCCATGGTGGTAGAGTTGAAGCTTGGCCAAAACTTTTTCTGCACCATTTTGAATCATTGACTCAGGCGCGGCCGGCCGATATACTCCGAATACCCCCGACTCCATTTCCGAACTCCTTCCAACCGACAGCGGCGCTTCCCAGTCACTAGTCATCGGCCACGACACCAACCAACGTTTCTAAATTTCAGTGATGATGGAGAACCGATCCCACCGTATATTCCTCGCATTGTTCATGATGAGTTTTTCTTTTTGACGGCGTCAAACTTTGCTCAACATATTTTGTTTTAACAAAGCAGCGAGCAAACAATATCAATAAAATCCTAAGGCTTGTAGAATCCACTGCTTTGCAAGTAGTTGAAAAACGAGAGGATTCAATGGATTGACGCTATAGCATGTGATTGGAAAGAGGCGCCGAACGTCGTAGGGAATTTGCCACAACACCTCGAAAGGCATTGTAAAATAGGCGCCATCATGCAAATTACCAATCAAAATGCTTCAATTTACCAACGAGTAAGTAGTAATAAGGCAGAAATACAAAGCGGATATAAACTTGGTATGCAATGTAGGTGAACAATTGCAGCGGTATGGTGGTATAAAACATGAAAATACACAGATTTGACAACAAAAATGAAAACGATATGTTAAAGCACAATCAAGTAGGTGTTACAGAAAGAACAAATGGTATAGTATGGTACAAGGAAACGGATACACAAAAGGGAAATCCGGTTTTGGTGAGTAAAGCAATGACAGCTGGCCGGAAAAATTCTAGGAATCCACAATCCGCCCAAAAAAAAAAAAAAAAAAAACAGAAAGAAAAATACACACATTACTTTCTTCCTTTTTTCTTCTTCTTCGAAATTACCGTTGGGATCGCTGGTACACTAGTATTCAAGAGAGTATTGTTCAATGTCGTCTGATCAAAGCCATCGGACTCGCTCGCAATTTCATAATCGCCAAAAACACTTGGCGGTATCGCACTCTTGACACGCGGCGACGGCGGACCGTAGAGAGGCACTCCTGTGCGCGGTCCAGGAAGTTCTCCAAACGAGGCTTTCGGCGTCGCGCCTCCAATGCTACCTGCACGACTTCCGGCGCGACTACCCCATCCAGTACCACCTCCTATGTTTGGAGAGCCAGGCCCAGCGCTGCCTAAAACAGCTGGAGGGATGAAAGGTGAATTGTTGCTGGCCGCAGAAGAGGCGCGTTCCTTGCCTTTGTTTGCCAGAGGGTTTCCATAAGGACCTCCTTGGGAAGAGGGCGGCCTCGGGATGACTGGTGGTCCAGGGATCACTGGGCCCATTCCAGGTAGCACAGGCGTGTGAGAGATCGGTGTAGAGACACCATGTCTATCCGTCAATGTTTGAGGAATAAAATTAGGTGGAAGTGCATATGGAGCCTCAGCAGGTGAATTAGGTTGTGTAGTTTCCGATGACGTTCGCAGGATGCCACGAGGACGAGTAGGCTGAATTTGAGGAGCTGGGATTTGTGGCAAATTTACAGGATGAAGGTTAGGGCTCAGATAAGAATTAACGTTCTGATCGTGGTCTCCCATTACGCTGGAAGGCGGACGTGACTAGAAAAGAGAAGCAATCAGTTGCAGGAATCATGCGGGAATAGAAATGAAATAGAAAGACAATGAAGAACAATGAGAGGCAGGCATCATATATGAATTAATTGAAAAGGGATGAACACGTACAGGAGGTTCAACGAGAATTTCGTAAGAGCTGTTGCTTCCGTTCGATGGTCTGCGCATGGGGCCGTTCCGATTGGCACCATGAGGAGTGAGTAGGTTATTATTTGGCGTGTATCCTCCAGCATTTCGGTTACTCATTACTGACGGTGCTCTCGGTATAACAGGCGGCGGTACATACATAGGCCCGTCTGCAGGTGCCCTTGGCATAGTCATAGATGATTCAAAACCCCTGCTGCTTCTAGGTGTTCGTGCCGCGTCAGGAGGAGGTATATACACAGGACCGTCTCCCGGCGCGCGAGGCATCGAGATCGCTGGCTGGTAAGGAGTACCATGCCCATCTGTTGGTGTCCTAGGCACCCTGGTTGGCGGCCTGTATGGCAAGGCCTCTCCTGGTGCTCGAGGCATTTCAATAGGGGGTTGATATGGTGAACTCGTAGCCCTAGACGTTCCAGCAGGAGGCTGGTATGTAGTGGGGGCTTCTCCAGGGGCCAAAGGCATTGCGACTGGAACGGAACCAAATCCAGGAGTTTCCGTTGTTCCTGATGCAGGAGGTTTGTATGTAGCAGGTGCTTCACCAGGGGCTCGTGGCATTTCGATAGGACCGGAGCTATATCCTGCAACGCTGCTCCCTGCTACTGGAGGTCTATAAGTAGCGGGCGCTTCTCTAGGTGCTCGGGGCATTTCAGTAGGCGCTGAAGCATATCCTGGCCCGCCAGAGCCGACTGTTCCTGGAACTGGAGGCCTATATGCAGAAGGGGCTTCTCCTGGTGCCCGAGGCATTTCAACTGGCACTGAACTATACGCAGTAACATTGGCTCCCGGTGCAGGGGGTATGTAGGTAGCGGGCGCTTCTCCAGGTGCTCTAGGCATTTCAATGGGGGCGGAATTATATCCTGCGCTGCCCGGTGTTGCAGACACGCCAGTAGGTGGATAGTATGCCGGTCCCTCGCCCGGTGCTTGCGGCATAGAAGGAGGCGGTTGATAACCAGGACCTGGACCGTCGCCCGGCGCTTGAGGCATTGTGATGGGAGGCTGGTAAGTAGCAGGCGCTTCTCCAGGTGCCCTAGGCATGGTAACGGGACCAGGAGGATACGCGGCAGGTACTTCGCCAGGTGGTACATATCCGGAATCTCCTGGTGCTTTTGGCATGGACACTGGAGGCTGAGCATCACGGCCGAAAAAAGTGCGCATGAGTTGAAATATACGGATGAGACACAAAAACTAAGGCTTACGAAGGGATGAATAGTAGATGCCCTGCTAGAGGGTCGTCCAGGAGTCGATGCGCGCATACTGGTATCCTCGAGAATTACACTGAGGTCGCCTCGCATATCGCGATCATTGGGGAACTGTAGCATATCCAGAGGCAACCCAGATGCCATCGACGACGAAGCGGAACCGAACGACATACGCCTTCCTCCGCGATATGAGCTGGAAGAGGTCGCGCGAGGGACGCCGGGCATGCTAGAGCCAGGCATGATAGGCGGGGCAGGCATAGGGAAGTAAGGCAATTTCTCTTCGGGAGGAGGTGGAGAACCTGCTACGGTAGAACCATGCCTACTTTCACTGCTCTTCGCAGCCCCTACAGCAGCAGTAATGGCGGCAGCAGTCGCCGCTGCAATGGTCGCTGCCGTTTCGTGTTCTTTATCTTTTTCGCGTTCACGCTCGCGTTCTTCCCTTTCGCGTTCTCTCTCGCGATCGCGTTCCCTCTCTTCTTCCAACCTCCTCGTCCTCTCGCGTTCGAGTTCAATCTCCTTCCGCGCTAAATTTACCGCATCAGCCCTTTCCCTCTCTAACCTCTCCTTCTCCCTCTTCAACTCTATCAACTCCCGTTCTCTGGCTACGTAGAGTTGTTGTCTCTGATATTCTAGCCTTCTTGTTTCCTCCTCCCTCCGCTTGACCTCCTCCTTCTCTCGTTCTGCTTCCTTTCGAGCTTTCCTTTCCCTATCCCGTTCTTCTTCAATGCGCCTTCTGTCTTGTTCTATTCTGCGCCTTTCCTCAATGAGTTGCTTGGCAGCTAGCTCAGCATCTTTGGAGCACTGGATTTGTTTATCGAGAAGCTTCTCAGTGTTAAGCAGCTGCATTTTAGTACGAAGCTTCTCCTGCTCGTCGATCTCGCGGAGTTTAGCTTGGGCAGCTTCGGCTTCCAGAGATGCGGCCGTAGGTGTTACAGGAGCAGACATTGTGCGGCCTGACTTGCGCGCTCGGCGAGGTTCTTTCCTCCCTTTCGAAGTCGATCCTTCTGCAGATGTGGCAGTTCCATTGGTGATAAGTGGAGGCTCAGCAGCGGCCAAAGCCAAGCGCCCCTGGCGCAACCCTTCATCGAACCCTTCCCTGCGGCCTTCTTCGCGAGCGAGCAATAGTACGTTTTTCTCCTTCATTTCGCGAGCATTCATTCGTGCACGCACAAGCGCACGCTCTGCTTCATCTCGTTCCTCCTCGACAGAGCGCGACATCTCTTTGGCACGTTGCCTAGTACAGATATTGAGAAGAGGGGTTATTGAATACCAGAATAAGACTCACAGATCGCGTTGCAAATTCTCCACTTGCAATTTGTAGGTCCCAATTTCCTGCTGGATGTTCATGGTGTCCATCTGAGCTTTGAGAACAGCCTGAGTCGTTTTGACGCCATGCATATGCTTTTCTTGCTCCAGCGCCTTCCGTGCCTCTTCTTCACGAGCAAGGTGCTCTTTGACGACCTCCAGCTGGAGCACTGCGGTCGTCAAGAGCTGTTTGGCCTTTTTAGCTTCATATTCTCTCTTGATGGCGAGTTGAATAAGCGCTTCGCGTGGAGTGTTTGCGAGTTGTCGTTCGCGCTCCTTTCGAACTTGGATTGAGGGTCCACGAAAACTACTGCTGAATTCGATAGAGTCAAGAGTGCTGCGATTGTTAGAATGTGCTGATTGAGATTGAGATGCTCGCGCGACGGTCCTGCGGGATTTGGACACAGGCGATGGCGGAGTATTGGCTGAATCCGAAGCGCTATTTGTCGTTGGAGGTTGTACTTTTACTTGTTCATAGAATGTGTCTGGAGTAGCCGGTTCATAACTTTTTTGGATCAGCACTCATGCAGATAGTACACGTAAGACTAAAAATCTAACCGTGAGTGAGAAGGAGCAGTGTATTGCTGCCCGGCAGACATGACTGCGCGAAATGACTTAGATCGCAACCGATGAAAAGATAGATAGAACACATACCTTCTGCCATAATTTTTATTCTTTTTTTCTGAGGGGTATCAGAGCCAGCGCATTGTCCGGACGAGGGAGATGGGAAAGTTCGGAGTACAATGGCGTCCGAGGGCATCGAACAACAGTCACTGCCACCGATTCAGTCTCCCAAATGGGGTTACAATATTTTCAGGTTAGGGTCAGCTGGCCGCATCTGGCCATGTGATCGAGATTCTGCAAATTCGGCACTGGGGCTTCGTCTTTCTACAAGGCACTCTTGCCGCCAGTCCTCAACGATGCTCAAGGCGTCCGCTGCCAGCACAGTGGTCTGTATGGCGCGGCCATTCAGTTTCCAATTCCTGTCACTAAGGCGATCTGCTCGCACGGTAGACCTTACAGTACGCTCCGGGGCAAACTAGACTCACCGACATACTCACCTTGTGTTGTACAGGGAGGCGTGCTGCGCAGACCGTTGAGTACCTATCAAGCAAGATCTTCTGCGACAGCAACTGCGGCAAGCACATCGACACAGCCATTTCGCGATCAGTCCCAACATCTTCCGGATGTCACACATGACGATCTGCCCATTATCAGTCAAGATGTTGGTCAAGTTGCTATCGGATGGGATACGAGGTTATGGTCACGATTGTGCGTTCATGTTCCACATTTTTATCTTTGGGCAATGTGTTGTTAATGTTACTCCATCTTAGCCATAATATTTGGTTGCGAGATCATTGCCGGTGTCCAAATTGTTTTCATGGTATCACGAAGCAGCGCCTGTTCAACACATTTGATGTAAGCTTGGTTGTTTTTACTTGCCTTAGAAGCACGATTGAAAGGATATCAGATTCCGAAAGATATTGCGCCTTTAAGGGTCGAATCCAAACCCAACGGACTTGAAGTGACTTGTCAGTTCTATAATTGAAGAGCGAGGTTCCCGCAAGGCTGACGTCTATGTAGGGCCCTCAAAGGAACCGCATGCATCCTTTTATCCTTGGGCATGGCTACAACGGAATTCTTATGACCCGCCGCTCAGCCGACCACCAGATTTGGCCGAGTAATGTTTATTTGCCTCGTTGTTTCAATTCTTTCTGATACCGTTAAAATAACCAGGAAGATATTGTGGGGGTCCAAGATTCAAAAGTCGCCTCCAACTGTCACTTACGACGAAGTCATGGCTAATGATGATCGTGGCCTCTATAAATGGTTGACGAATATAGTGAGTAACAACATTTACCGGTTTCCTCTTCGTTACCACCATACCTCCAGAAAGAGTCTGAACTAGAAACAATTATATTGGTAGCACGTATTTGGATTTTCTTTCGTAACTGGCGTGCCTGCTACTCCGGAAGCAACAGAAAAGCTTTCGCGACGGATTGGATTTATTCGAGAAACGCAATGTAGGACCCTCCCCTCTCAGTTCGTATGTATATTCATAATTTTGACAATAGACGGAAAATTCTGGGACTTTACTTCTGACCTTGCCAAAGGTGACACAGCATATACCACACTCGCTCTTGGCGCTCATACTGATAACACCTATTTTGTGCGTTTCTCACTTGACTTTTAAGCTCTATTTATATTGAAACGTATCATATCCAGACGGACCCATGTGGGCTGCAACTTTTCCATCTCCTTTCTCATACCGATGGGACAGGAGGAGCTACGCTCCTCGTGGATGGATTCTACGCAGCTTCCATCATGAAGGAATTGCATCCGGAAGCATACGAGCTCCTCTCCAAAGTGCCAGTCCCTGCCCATGCAGCTGGTGAACTGACATCCCTATATCGCCCATCGCCTTCTTCTGGCTACCCAACTCTTGGTCATGACCCAATCACAGGCGAGATTACCCAGGTGCGATGGAACAATGATGACCGCAGTGTTATGAACCACCTTGCTCCAGAGCTTGTAGAAAAATGGTATGTACAGCAACGTTAGCACGCTGTCGGATACATTTACCAACTTGTATTCTATAGGTACGATGCGATCAGGCTATGGAACCAATGCTTGACAAGCCCTGATTCGGAGTATTGGGTACAGCTCCAACCAGGAACCGCAGTCGGTATGCGCGTTTTTTACATCTATAGCTTTCGAGAAAATGTTAAAAAAAACTTTCATATCTTAGTCGTGGATAACCACCGTGTCCTGCACGGCCGTTCCGCGTTTGATGGCAAGCGTCGCATGTGCGGAGCCTACATTGGCGTCGACGAATATAAATCAAAGTTGGCTGTCCTTAGAGAACAATTTGCTCCTGATGCTGTAGTGCAAGCATCAAGCGACATTCCTAACGCACAGCCAGATGGAAGGAGTATATGGAACCCCGCACTCTGAAACATAACCACAGATACCTCCTACAATGCATCTAAGCATATCTTACCTTATAGCGATTCTCCCCCTCTCTTAAGTAATATTTATTGATACGATCCCTCACGGCATTTTACGATTATTTCTGGTGCCCCAAATTTGAATGGACTGCATTTGCAGTCCAGCATTCCTCAAGTTTCTCAAGGATCATAACCATTGTTTGGATTTTTCTCCATATTTCATTCTTTGGTATTGATACAGCATGATTAAATCCATGAAAATAAAGCGAAACATACTTTTTTGCGACAAAAAGCTTAAGCGGCTGAGACCTTGCCCTCAATCTCCTTCAAGATGTATCCTTCCAATCCATCACACAGCCATAGTTCCTGGACACTAGCGCCAATAGGCTTCACTGAATAATGCTTCTCGGAACCTGACGCATCCGAAGAAACAATGACCTTTCCGTCAGCCATGCTGACGGAGATGTTGAGGCCCTTGTCGACCGTCAATTCGCCTTCGCGCCCTCCAGCGCCGCGCTTGCCATCCTTGGCATAAGCCCCGGTCAGATCTTTCACAAGATCGGGACATTCGAGGCAAACCAAGCCATTGTTAATCGCATTGCGCTTGAAGATGTCGCCAAAAGAACCTGCAATAACGAGCGGGACACCAGCAGCCTTGAGAGCGGTAGCTGCTTGCTCTCGCGACGAACCAGTGCCGAAGTTGTAGCCAGAGACGAGCACAACGCCCTTCTTTACATCCGCAGGGGCAGATACGTCCTTTTGCTGGTCGGCGACAAGGGTGGAGACGAGTGTGGCAAAACCAGGATCATAGTTCTCCATAACTACTTCGGCTTGACGAGCCAGCGTAATGTCATCTTGGTATGTGTACTTCCCAGGGTAGATTCCGTCTGTGTTGAGATTGTCTTGAGGTGCGAAGAGCAATGGGCCGGAAAAGGCTGCTGGGAAGCCGGGAAGGAGGGGCTCCTCAGCGGCAGATGCATCCGTAGATGTTTTTTTGGAAGGAGTTTCGACGATTGAGAAGGTAGGAGCTTGGACAGGTGGGAGTGTAGCAGGATCCAACGAGTCAGGGCCACAGATATATCCTTTAATAGCGCTGGCGGCGACTACCGCTGGGCTGGCGAGGTAGGCTTGGGCATTAGGGTGTCCCATGCGTCCTTTGTAATTCCTATTGGTAGCACTGATCCCCGTCTGACCCTCTTCAAGAAGACCAACACCAAGACCAATGCAGGGGCCACATCCCGCGGGTAGAGTTTTCGCACCTGCCAGGGTAAGGGTATCCCAATCACCACGTCTCTCGAATTCCTGTTGCACTGCTGAGCTGGCCGCAGCGATGTAAAACTCGACACCAGGAGCAACTTTGTGATCTTTCATCACCGCAGCGGCAGCCGCGATGTCGGACACACGCGAGTTAGTGCAACTGACTAAATACGCCTTTTGGATAGGAATATGTTTCTCCTCTAGGACATGTAATGGATTGGAAACCTTAACGCTATTGGGGCCAGAGACGTAGGGAACTAGTGTGGAAAGATCAAAAACAAGATGCGAAGAATATTCAGCATCGGCATCGGAAGTCAATGCATTGGTGCGGAGTGCTTTCAATCTTTCGGCGTTTATCCTTGGATGTATGGGTGGTGGAGGAATACCAGGCGACGAGGCGAATGTCCTGAGTTCGAGCTTCTTGAGGACGCCTTCATACCATTCTAGGAGTGTTTCATCGACGGGAAACACGCCAGCCAAGGCACCCCATTCCGTAGTCATATTTGCAATTGTGAGCCGGTCGTCAACAGCCAGAGCTTTGACGCCCTCGCCAGTAAACTCCAAGGCCGCGTTCAAAACCTCGTCGTGGTTGAAGGATCCGCACAGCGCAACGATAACATCCTTTCCAGTGACACCTGGTGCGAGACGTCCGCGCAATTCGACCTTGACCATCCGAGGAACCTGCCACCATGTCTTGCCTGTAGCCCAGAGCGCAGCCGCATCTGTACGCACGATGGGCGTCCCGACGCATCCAACGCCACCGTACATGTTACTGTGACTATCAGAAGCCACGGTCAGGGTGTTTGGGAAGGCGTATCCTTCTTCGACAAGAACCTGATGCCCTATGCCTCGTCCAGCGGGATAGAAATCAACACCATGTGTACGCGCAAATTCTTCAATCATGGCATATTTCGCGAGATTTTTGGGAGTTCGATTCTGCACATCGTGGTCTAAGGTAAACACTGGTTGCTTCTTGTTGTGAATGTGTTTTGCTCCGATGGATTTAAACCTATGTCCATTAGCCAAGGGTGCGTCCAATATTTCCTTGCACGCACTTCGAGATAACAGGTCCTGTATTATCATGGGTCATGACATGTTCGGGGCGAATCATGACATAGTCTCCAGCCTTAACCGCCTTCCCTTCCGGAAGACCGACCGCGTATTTCTGGACAACCTTTTCAATGAGAGTCTGTGGGGTGCGTGTTTGGCCGCTGGCTAGCGTGGCCATTAATCTATGCGTGACGCCGCGCACGTATTGCCGTGCCCAGAGGGTGGGGGCGCGCATTGTTGCTTGCTTCGCGCAGATGAGGAACAAGGCTGGGCAAGAAGAGGTTGACGCTTCCTGAAATCAGTGTTTTTGCGGGACATTCTCACTCCGATAACCCCGGCCCGGTAAAGCCGATGACAAGACTTCAAGCCAATGGCACGCAATGCTGACCATTATGCAAGCGCCGGCCAGGCGCTTGTAAATCTGCTCTGATTCACTGAGCTACGAGTTCCTATGAACTAAGAAATATTTGAAAAATATTGGTAGCTTGAGGTCTAGTAAAGCAATAGTAAAGTGAATATATTTCACCCCAATCATTTGTTGGTGTTCTAAACAGACTCAGAGGACAAAAGAGTATACAAATGACAGCCCTTAGATCTTTTACTTTTATCGAAACATGATGATGCATGAATATGTCAGGTAACTCCTTGAGAAGACTCGAGAACCGAAGAATGAATTATGAGAATCTAAATTTTCCGAGAATATGCCACAATTTTACTATCTGTCAGTCTTCGTCCACTGACATGCAGCCTGGAAGACTTTTTTCTGCTTATCTAGACTTGGCATCATTTAAACCCGACAGATCTCTGTCGTAGGGTGGGAAGTACTGTACCATTTCAAATTGTTGGTCCGTCCCGTGTCCCGAGGCAAGTGGATGTGGCCGAAATTGGACATATGTCCCTTGTCCCGGGCGGCCTGGCCGAAGCGAAAATGTGTCCCGGAGACAGGCCGAAATCAAATTACGACCCAAATAAGCTCTAGAACGGCGAGAACATCAAGGAAGTGGTCAAAATTGCGTTGATTTTGCCTGAAATGAGGACAAAAAAGACGAAAATTTCGCTGCTTTTCCAGCGTGAAAGGGTGTAAAGCCTCTGCATTGGCCGAAAATTTTGCTTGTCCCATACCATCTCAGCGTTGGTCGAAGATGGATTTTCGTCCACCGTGTCCCGTGTCCCACCCCCGGACGAACAATTTAAAATGGTACAGTACCCGCACTCGGAAAACACGCTCCCAACAGGCTCGTTGATGAAGGCAGACTTTACTTTGGGTCCTATATATAAAAGCGTTACTCTTTAATTGACTTTAATCAGTCCGCATTTAATATGTACTCGCTAACTACTATATCCTGGTCAGTGAAGCAGTATGGAAACGCAGAGGTAACGAGGACTGGCGGGGGCCTATCGAATTTCCCAAACGAGATGTGTGGCTGTGGAGTGTGGCGCATGTCAAGGCGTGGTTTCTCATGACTTTCGCAAAGACAATATAATATAATCGTGATTATTATTCTCAGCTTTCAGCGAGAGGGATTCCATACCTTTGTATCGATTTATTCTGCTTTATGGGGTTAAATTGTCACGCACTTCCTTCAACGATGACGAAAGCACCTTTACTATTTTCCAACCAGTTCCAATTCTTTGTTTGTAGTAGTAAATCGCGGATGGTCCAGGAATTATGCCGAGTAGTTGTCAAAGTACTTAATCTGGTTGCTCAAGCGCGTCCTGACTTTTTTCAAGGGCCCAATAATATGAGGCGGCCCTCGTTAAATCCAAAAGCAAATCTGAATCAGGTCCACTTGACCGTATACGCATGAGTTGAAGCTGGGGGCTCATCAAAAATGATGTCAAACCTTGCGAAAACTATGGCTAAAATAACATTTGCTTCCTTATCGTCCCGGAAAATTTGCTATGAATATCGTCCACAAGTCGCAAATAGTCCTACAACGTCCGAGCTCGAGTATTTATTCCGTCTAAAAAATAAACACGGTACAGTCGACGGCAAATTTAAAGCGAGATAAAGCCTGGAATAGTAAAACCCGATGAAGATCAATATGGGGGCATGATATGCTCTGCATATATATGCGAATTATGTTGTAGACTTCACCAGGCCAATCGAGTTCATGCGTTCCAGACTCAAATAGATTGGCAACTTCGCGAAATAACACCCTGCTTTAACCTTGGTTACATGCCTGCTCGCGTTCTCCGCCATATAAATGTGAGCCGTGAAGAAGTCACAAATATTGGGACTGGGATTGTGGTAAGGTTGCCGGAAATATGTACTTCTCGCGACGGACGGATGGCATACCGACTCGGAGCCCCGAGTGCTGACACAGTGGAGCACGCGTAGTTGCGAGCGCCTACGGATATGTAAGTCACATGGCATTTTCCACATCTGCGAAGCTCGGGGATTGGAAAGGTCTTGCTTCCTTCCAATACTAACTCTTCTGACAGCCTGACTCTGACCATCATGGCGATACACCCCTTCTCGCAGTAGACCCATAGTAACGGGTCCTCGATCGTACAGAGCCTTTCACCGACATGGAAACGATTGGCTCCCGAACATTGTGCTTTTATTACAATCAATACGCCGTCAAGAAAGGGCGGCGAGAGAGGCCTTATAACACTGGTTCCGACTGGAACGGTATGTTTAGCGAACTGTTCCTATTTCTTTCTAAACGCCATCCATATTCAACATGCTAGGCAGCCCCCTCTCCTACCAACAAATCAGCGACTACCTTCAAGGAGCCACTTCTTTGCTTCTTGAAGACAATCTCCCCCATCTTATTTCGTCTCTCCAATACCACCAGGACCGTATCGACGATTTAGCTCGACTTGCAGAATCTCTCAATAATGGGCCTACGAAACATAGTTTTCTTCGACCAAAGTCATGGACTGCGCAATCGAGAAAGAAAAAGAAGGCAGCAAAGCTGGACGAACTCCGGAGGTGCGAAGGGGATTCTTATGCCGCTATCTCAGCGCTCCACATATTGCTTTGCCCAATTCGACGCCTGCCACCCGAAGTATTGACAGAGATATTTATACACAGTCTTCCTCAGAAGCAGTACATCTTACCCGGCGATGAGGGCTCTCCACTTCGCTTGATGCGCGTTTGCACCGAGTGGTGGAAAGTTTGTGTTTCAAGCCCCCAGCTGTGGTCGTCATTGGAGCTCGTGCGTCCCAGTGCCACCAACGTACGGCATGAATCCCCAGTCGAACACCCAGAAGATGGAGATATTTTTAGGATCTCATGCATCAACTTATGGCTTTCGCGATCTGGAGATCTTCCTCTTTCGTTATCTATCCAGGACGACCTGCTATCGGTCGAAGGGATGCGGCATATATTGAAGACATATTCTCGGCGCTTACAACACCTCAAAATCAGTGTTCCCGAGAAAATCTTGCAAAACCTCTCTGGCCATGACTTCCCTCGCCTCGAAGTCTTCCAAATCCACTCCCCAAAAGGTCTTCACGTCACATCTGTCAACATCCTTTCGCAGGCGATGCTTCGTGCGCCAAGGCTTCGCCAGTTCATTTGGGAGAATGTGACGAGCGGCGTATTTCGTCCACCCCCAATTGAGCTGTACTGGTCCAACATAACCCATTTAACGCTACACGCGACCATCACTCTTGACCATTGCTACACGATTCTTTCTTCGGCCACGAAAGCAGTCCACGTTGATTTCAAAGATATTTTTGGTTTATCAAACGTAGCCCAATACCCTGATGTCACGCTTCCCTATCTTTCCAACTTGACCCTTTGCTCCCATCATGACATTTCGGGCCTCCTCGATGCTCTCACTCTACCAAATCTCAAACAAATTGTCATTGACTTACGTTCATGGCCATATACTGCGATACTTAGCTTCTTCAAGCGGTCAAAATTCCCTTTGCAAACCCTCAATCTCTTCTTCGTGCCCCTGCAAGAATTGGACCTCATCGAATGCCTTGAATGCGTCCAGGCCACTCTCACGGAGCTTACCGTACAGATGAGAGCCCCATATCTATTGACGGACATCCTGCTTGACAAGCTGACATTTGCGGGATCAGATGCAGTCCTATGTCCCCGTCTTGAAGCTCTTGCCCTTTACGACTGCCTTTCTTGCTCCCCGGGTCGTTTGGCGCTAATGGCACGTTCAAGATTACCTCTTGATCTACCACGCTGGACAAATGCCATCGAAAATCCCAAACTCGATGGACAAGGGCTTTTATCGCCTCTTCGAATGATCGAACTTTACGCGTCAAATACGGAATTACAAGCACTCAAGCCCCTGCGAAATCTGGGTTTACAACTGATTGCGTATTCGGATACTGACTCGGTAACCGTATCTATTGACTAAACTTACGACACTCTGCAGAAACTTGAAGAGGAAGCTATTTAGTTTGCTGCTAGACGATTCCTTTCTACTATATAGGAGTACTGTTATTTTCTTGGACTAATTTTCCTTCTAGTTCTGTTTGTAAACATTGGGCTTGTGTGTCTGTAGAAACACGGTTCGTATGTATCATAAATATAATTTATACTTGAAAGAGCATCCAGGTGACGTTCCAGTGCGACGTTCCAGTGCGAAAGCGATACTATTGGTGTGCCAAACAACGCGTAAATACACAACGCGACGCGTCATATTATTCCTTGATTATTTCTGCTCCCGACTGCCATCATCACACTTTCACCATGTCAGAACCGCCACAAGCACAAGTTCCATCGGCTCCTGGTCCATCTATGCCACTCAAAGACTCGTATACATATCACTCTCCGCAGCCAACTGCAGCTGGCCCCTACATTCTCGGTGTCGACGAAGCAGGTCGAGGGCCTGTGCTGGGTCCCCTTGTGTATGGCATTGCATACTGTCCAGCAGCCTATCAGGGCACCCTGCAGGAATTAGGATTTGCTGGTACGCCAGAAGTATTCTTGAGACGTCCAACTGACTGAGCGGGAACACCATCTGGTGGCCAGATTCTAAAACTTTGACTGCTGCGACTAGGTCGACATTGTTGGACACTCTGAGTTCTGATCCTGCCAACCTTGGCTGGTCCGTACGAGTCGTAAGGTAGCGTTTAATCTCATACCTTTGTGTCTTTATTGAATAACTATTTTCTAGTCCTCAAGCAATTTCCAGTGGCATGTTACGACGGCCACCAACTAACCTGAACCGACAATCCGAGAATGCCACAATTCTCCTCATTCGGGAGATTCTAGCTAAAGGTATACAATTATCGGAGGTCGGTGATACTTCCCTTGTCAATCACAATTTTGAAACCCATCATACGTCAAGGTCTATGTTGATGCTCTAGGAACGACCACAACATACGAAAAATACCTTTCATCTCTGTTTCCTGGAATTGCATTTACTGTGACCACGAAAGCAGATTCAAAATTCAAGATAGTCGGGGCTGCCAGTGTGGCTGCTAAAGTGACTCGTGATGCATGCGTTGAAAAATGGCATTTTGAAGAAGGCGAAGGAAAGGAAAAATTACCGTGGAGTTCAGCCCTCGGGTCAGGCTATCCATCTGGTATGTCTAGAATTCCACTTTAAGCCATAAGTCAACGTTGTGAAATGTGATCTTCAGATCCTAATACCCAAGCGTGGCTGAAAACCGCTGTGGACCCTGTTTTTGGATACCCTAACTTGGTGCGCTTTTCGTGGACGACGGTAAAAGTAATCCTAGAGAAAAGCGCACATGCAGTAAAATGGTACGCTTGTCATTCAGTTCGATCTTGACATGCCAATTCTTATCATTTGAGCAGGACTGACGACGGTCAAGAGTCTTTGATTAAAGCTTTCGAAGGTGCTAAAGGCCTCGACAAGGATCGATCTATCGTAACAAAAGAGTTAAGTCTCAGAAGTATAAACAGCCTCTAATCATGGTGGGGGAAAAACACCCCGCAGTTGTATTCATGTTTTCGTGTTGGATAAATTTCACTTATTCTGAAAGAAAGTTTATGTGCGTTCAAACCTAATATCTTGTTCATGCAATACTGTCATCTGGCGTCGCTGGATTAAAATATTGCATTATTAGAGATTTTTAACACCAATTCATTTAAATGGAATTGCGCCAACTAACGAGTGCCAGAGTATCAATAATGGCGATAGTATGCCCCGCCTTCGGAAGGGATACATCTACCTGACTCATAAGGGTATGAGTGCATCAATCATGTCGAGGTGTCCCGGAGCATAAATTCACTGCCTGCATCGCCATGAGTGATAGTGATATATATTCATCATTATAAAGCCCCTTGATGTGCACACGGGGGTTGAAGGAAGGGTATACAGACTATGGAAGACAGAATATCGAAAATCTATCTCCTCTTGGGGGGCGGTGAACCATGGGCTTCTTCGCCAGCCTTTCTCTTTCCGAGACCAAAGGCGACCTTCACACGATCTCCAGGAACTGGTGTCCCTGCCTGTGAGGTGGCTTCCACGACTGCGGACGATATGCGGGAGAAACCTGCTTTGGGTGCAGGCGAAGCCGATGTCGAACCTACTGGGCTGACACCGTTCGAAGTTAAGTGCAACTGTGGTGCGGGTACCGTCATGAAACCAGCCTCTGGTGCTTGTGGGCCGACTTTGCTCTCCTTTTTCTTCTTGTTTTTTTCAGTCTTGCCTTTAGCGAGTGGCTGAGCATCGAAGAATTCGGCTGCTTGCGGTACGGCACTAGACAAAAAAGTAAACGAGCCACCCAGCAAGATATACCATAACAACACATACCCTCTGTTTCCAACAGACAGAACAAAGTGGGCTTGACCCGCCTTCTCCTGTCGGGCTTGGAATGCCCTATTCATGCTTAACGGGGTATCACCGCTGATCATGGCCTCTTTCTTCTTCTCTTCTGCAATCTTCTTTAGACGCTTCTCGGTTTTCATCTTACCAGACCCTTTCCCATGAAATTTATGCGACAATGCTTTCCAAGCTTCCTTTGGCGTCAGAGAGCGTCCAAATTCGTCGTAATAAACAATGTTGACGTCAGGTTTGTAATTCTTGAAGGTGTCCATAGCTTCCCTTGCTTCTTGTTGTTCACGTACCCTGTTCTCGTATTCGCGCTGCGCCTGGTCTTTATTTGCCCCACGGGATTGCAATCTCTCCAATTCCCGCTGAGCGACGCGACGTCGTTGGTCTGCTAACCATAAATCTCGCTGCCTCTGTGTCCTTTCGCGCTCCAATTGATCCGCCGAGGGTTGTGCAAGAATGCCTTGATGACGAAGGATGTTTAAGGTGGACGCCATTCCCGTACTGAACGTCTGTTCGGACGATGTGCCAACATCGTCACCAGCACCTTCCTGTGCAGCATGTTCGTCTTCCTCTGTTTTCTTGAGAGCGTCCTCTATAGCGTCAAGCATATTCATGTCATAATCTTCGTCTTCCTCGTCTTTTACACGAACTTCGCCAGCTTCCAGCTCATCAAGAGCAACATCACCAGGTGCCATGGAGACATCGCGTGACTCAGTTTTTGGTTGGGCGTTTGCTGCTGGCACTTGGGGGAGTACAATTTCTTTCGGTTCTGGCTTGGGCTTCACAACTGGGGTGTTGCCTACCGCCTGAACAAATTCGGAAGTTTCATCGAACGTGAGCCCTCCCTCCTCCTCTTGGCTTGGATCTTCTTTTCTAAGAAGTTCTTCGTTTTCTGCTTCCTCTTCTTTCACCCGTTGCTCAGAAACTGTAGATCCAAATATGATAAATATGTTGTATCGAAACAAGATAATAAACGTACCCCTTTTGGCCAACTCCTCCGGTGAGAGCTTCTTCGGTTTGCGTAGCTTAGCTTGACGAGAACGAGCGAGGGCGGCTTGCAGTTCATCGTCATCCACGAAATTGGCATTTAGATCTCTAGAAAGGGGGACGACAGGTCTGTCAACGTCCATTTCGTTTTCACCGAGTTCAGCGTCAGCGGCTGCACGCCGACTAGGTCTCTTCTTTTTTGTCTGCGAAGAGCATGACAAGACATAAAAAATTGTTCGACTTGAGGTGTGGTATAGAGTATTATCACATACCTTAGGCTTTTTGAATCCAACGTCCCCTTCTTGAATGTAGTCAACAGTTGCAAGATTTTCTATTTATGTGGAATCAGTAAACATTTCAACATCAAAGCACAAAAAAAAAATGAGCCACATACTAGCATAATCTATCGTTAATAAAGACTTGTTGAGTGAGGCGGCAACCTGCTGTTTCTGTTCCTCTTGCCTCGCATTAGCTGATAGGTTGGTCGAGCTACCCAAGCGGAATTCCTGGTAACAAGTTATAAGAACTGTTCATCTATATGAATTGAAAAAAGAAAAAAGCATACTGAATGGCGGGGACCTTCGATATCTTCGTCATATTTCGCTAAGATAGAGCGCTTCATCAAGCCTTGGTTTCCTTCGGCGAACTCGTCATCGTCGTAACCTGTGTAATCACGCTTTTTTATTTTGAGTTCTTGAAGTCCTTTCCTTCTTTCTTCCTCCGCCATCTCCACATTCTGTAGTTCATCCTCTATGCACGAGGAACAAATCTATCAGGTCTCGACGCGAATTGAAAGATGAAAATGCACACCTTCGTTATCGAGAATTCTACTATCTTTCAATGTAAGTATCCGCGCTTCGCCTTCATCCATCTCGTCGAAGTCATGGCTGACCTTAAGGCCAACAAGATCACCTATATAGTGGGTGTGATTATCAGAATTGCCTATAATGTGAAACGACATGGAATAACTTACGTTCGGTGTAATCTTGCAGAACTTCGTTATCCCTGCTCTCGAATTCTTCTTGGCGCTTTTTAGCAAGTTCCTTCTCCTTCTTTTTATTCCTTTTTACCCACTTCAAAGTATCATCTACGTCGTCGTCTGCATCGCCCAGAGTTGTTCCTTTCAGTGATGCGTTCAGTTCCCGTCGATTCCGCACCCTGTTGAAGAAATGTATGAGCGTCGAAAGTCTCAAATTTCAAAATAGCCAGGATATGTTCTGGTAGATCGAAGAGAAACAATGAAGCGAAGTGGATGATAAAGGAAAGAAACGAGACTTACTTGGCTATTTTATCTTGAATTTTCCTGTAAGATAGGCAAATAAGGTAGGTGAGTCACAAACTCTCGATCAATATATGATAACTGACTTTGCATCCCGTTCCTTTGCTTCTTTCTCGCGTAGCTTTGCATAATTGTCTTCTGCTTGCTGATCGCCATTGGCTGCAGGTGCCTTGTCGTCCGTTAGAGGCTTGAGGCCGAGAGATATACGGATCTTGTTGGTCTCTTCCAAGCTAATGCTCTCTTCCATAGACATGGTTCTGTACTGATAGAAAGAGTCGAGCCAACAAGGTGGAGGCAGAAATTCGGATGGATATTGTGGGAGTCAGAAACAGAAAGCAATAGCGACTGTGACTCTGCGCGCGATTGATTTCATTACGTAATCAAAATATTCAACCCGACGCTTCCCTGTTCGTCGCGCTCTTCACACCACACCGCAGCGAACGATGTCTACCTTGACCGGTCCCTTTAAGAGAACATACCGCTACCTGGTGCGCATTGCTGACTCTTCTTTTTGGTTTTATTCTAATCTATTCGTATTGCAGCAACGTCAGGCCCATGAAAACCCCGTCATCTTCTACTCCGTAATCATTGGGTCTATCGGACCACTTATGACAGTCACTATTCTGCCTCTTCGCGAGAGGCTAGGATTTAGGTCCGCCGAAATGATTCCACAAACTTATCCCAGTGCGTCGACTTTTGGATTGAGTTCCAATATCCTAATTTAGCCCAATAGTACCCAATCGACCCAGACGTCAAATTCAAGGATATGAAGACCCTTAGAGCAGTTTCTTAGACAGTCCTGCCTATTGAATTGTCGTTGGATGTTATAGATAATAATATGGGACATGGACAATGGTCGATGCAACCTTGAATCGATTTTTCTAGTCCGTGAGCTTAATGTAATTACTACCTTCGCGCATGGAAGCGCGCATATTCTCAGAACGACCTTTCTCTCCTTTGTTCGGTGAGTTCTGATTTGTATCTCCAGAGCTGCATCCTGAAACTTTTGTACAGATACTATGACGAGCGCGTCCTTGCGATGTTGATGCATGCTCCTTTGAGATCTTCCTTCTTACCGCAACAACGAAAGTTGACATCGTAATTCCCAAGCAAGTTATACAGCCCTTCATGTACAAGCTTGCAGGCGCTGGCCTTTTTATCCCCCTCGTATACCCGTCGTTCCAAAAGGGTGTTGTGAAGTAGCTGAGATACTCTATGTGTTCATTTCATCTATGAGTACCACATGCTAAGTTTCCACGGTGGACATTCTATCGTTTCAGCAAGTGTCTTCTTTGTTGGATTCCTTTGTGGGTGATATTTCTGAACGCTGATGCGTGACAGGTTGTGATTGCGGAGAAAGTAAGCTTTAAATTTCTGCAGACACAGTGGACTGAAACGCAATACATATATGGACCTGGAACAACGAGAAAATTAGATACTAGTTGTTTCAAAGATGACGTTCGACTCACCAGGCATTCCTTCAGGTCGGTTCACAATCAACGTTTATTGCATAGTCTTAGTTCTAGACAATGTCTCGCAACGACATGGGCACCGAATCAACGTTATGCCCTCTGCTATGGTATAAACACTGAAGCAACGAAGCAAGGTAGTAAGTACTGCATGTTTTATTTTTATTTTGCTTTGAATTCTATTCTGACCTTTGCTCAACACATTATTCAGCAGAGAAGTGTTCACTAACCCTTTACGTTTTCCGGACGCCGGCCAATTTCCCGACAGAAAATCTGAAAACAAGGAATGAGCCTTCTCCTGGATTGGCTGTCGATTATCCTCCCCTCCAGCCTCACTAATTTTCGTACCGCATAATGGGCCTTCAACATCTACGTAGCGCCATTACGGAACTACCTACGAAGTATCATACTTGCAGAAATCACATTCTGGTTTTGTATCAACCATAATGCTCACATGCCCACCGCCGGCAGTCGTATCACCGGAAACCACATACTCTAGACACTCAGACGATGCTCTAGGAGGTACATTTTCTCTTCCGTATTTTCTATGAATGACCAAAGTGAGTCGAGTGCATATCTAGCGAATTGTGGCGCTCTTTGACAAGCTGCAATCGTACTATTCTAGACTTTCAGGATGAAGCCGTTGCGTCGTGACTCGTAAATCGACCGTTTGGTCTGCCCACAGAAATTTAAATTTCACAACAGATGTTTGAGGAACGGTTGTTTTGGCCAAATCGAGTCTCGCCAAACCACGAAATATTCTGCATTGATAGTCCCATCACTCAGCGCAGTTCCTGCTCATTTTTTTCGCATTTATAACATCCGAATTCAGACAATGCCGCGACAAGAAATTAACCTTGCTGAAACCAAGGATGTTTAATGGCATGACCGCGCGGCCTATAACAGTAGGATCCATGGTCAAACGCCCTCGATCAGCGCGAAAGGAGTCCGAAACAAGAATAGCATGCAGTCCAAATTCTCTGAACTGCGAGAATTCAGTTTTACTGCTTGGAGAATTGTGCCTACCAAAACACTGCTATCACTATTCAAATCTATTCTTAACTTCACATACAATGTACTTCACATCTTGCAGTCTAGGTCAAGTGGCCATTCCGGTGCCGCAAGTCCGCGTAGTCAGTATCATTGTTGCACTACGAATGCCGGGGTGCGTATACTACATAGATGCTTAACAACTTGCCAGAATCTGCAGTTGCGGCGTTTAAACACACATCGATGATCGGAGCACATCCACATTTTCGTAGGTTCATCAGGGCGGGTGCAATCCTGATTGAAGATCCTGGCGCATGGCCTTGTGAGGCTTAAGCCCTTGTGGGCGATAAGAAAAGTCAAAATCATAACTGGTTTTACGCCTTCGCCCCGCGAAGTCGAGCTTGGCAATATCCGAAATTCCAAATGGACCAAAAATCCCACATTTCCCCACCTCCGCATTGCTTCCTTCATATTTCCAAATGGCCCCCACATTCCATACTCCTGTGGGGTAAAAAGATCGAATGGATTGGGAATCCAAATTTTTTCAAGCTGGGTCTATATATGTAGTTGATTCCTGATACATATGTATGTACATGAACTCATGGATGTCCGTCGAGATTGAGGAATGCGTTCACTCGGGATGCATGTGCAGGCGTGTACTTGGTTGCTTCATCGAAGAGGTCTGCCCTGGCGCAGTGGAAATAGCAACTGGATCCGTTGACCAAGGCGGTAGTCCGCAATGACCATAATCACGATGAAAATTCAGGTCATGGGGATGAAATTATGTTTAGCTATCGCCCACATATCTTATGACTTGAGAATCCAGACTCTAACTATGGTAGACAAGGATAAATCGTTTGCACGCCTTCTAAAATTCAGTCCGAATAGGCCGTGAGTGACACTGCGTTTGCGAGGCTTTAGGTTTGATTTTTTTTAATGAAAATGCGACCGTAAAATCTTCGAACTGAAGGGTTACGCAGCCTCCTCCCGTGACATTTGGACTGGAAAGAGTTCCGACCTTGCAACCTCCAACCATGCAACCTCCGACCACCGAAGATTGAATCCGGGATTTGGACATCTCCATATATCCACAACATATAGATCCTGAGATTTGAAATGGACATCAGACAGCACCCGACTGTCGAAAGCCAAGATGGACGAACTAAAATTAGATCCATCACCTCCTACCAGGGTACACAGGTACACGCTTGATTCCCCCATTATTTTTCTCTCGACGGAGTAATCCACTCCCATCATAGTCATGGGATCTTCTGCCCTCCCAAACATATAAAGTCGTTACGCGAAATCTGGTTCAGCAGTCATTCCCTCCATCCCTCGACTTCGGAATCCTCAACTCCCTCCCTCATCTTCGAACGACCCCAAGGAATCCCTCACAATGTCTGAATCAGGTCCCGTTCTGCACGTCCGCGATCTCGGGCAGCGCCCACGTATTTTTACCATCTGGGAGAGGAAGAGGAATTCGAAGGAAGTCCACTGGCTCATGGAATGTTTTGCTGAGGCTGTAAGATCGCTTCACTCTTCCCTGATCAGATATTCCTGACCGCCTTCTTTCTAGCTGGGGGTGTTTTTTTACGTTTACTTCGGTCTCGGTTCACAAGTCGGCTGGGTGTTTGGAAATCTCATTAAGGAAGAAGGAATTTCAAGTGCGTTTCTTAGTAGTTTCTTCAAGTGTGTTTCTCTAATCGAACACATGTAATTTGTCTTCCCTCAGGTATATTCCAGATTGGCATGGCATATACATTCGGTATCATTTTTGCCATTACCGTCTGCGCGAGTGTCTCAGGTGGACACTTCAATCCATGCGTTTCAATTGCTCTGGCTATTTTCAGGGGTTTCCCACCTCTGAAGGCTCTGAGGTGAGCTTCAACCATTTCGTTGATAATCAATTTAGCTCAGAGTCGAGCATTAGATACATCATTGCTCAGGTCTTGGGCTCTTTCATTGCATCGCTTGTCGTATACAACCAGTGGAAAGCTCTACTAGATCTTGCCGAGGCTGGTGTTGAAGCCGCTAGTCCCGGAACTCTTGAGGCCATCCTTTTCACTCCCAATGGACCCGCTGGCGCCTTCGGAAATTACATGCTCCCAGGACAAACACTGGGTCGTGCATTTATGAATGAGTTCATGAATGTAAGTTTAATACAGTCTGTGGATTGGATTAATGTAATTGACGCTGTTTACAGTGCGCCGTCATTGGCCTGGTCATTTGGGCTTGCCTCGACCCCTCCAAGATCACCCTACCTCCTGTTGTCTCCACCTTCGTCGTAGCATTCAGCTAGTGGGTCTGAGTTATTTATTTATGATTTCTCCACGACTAACGAATGAGTCTGTAGCGGTGCTTCTATCTGGGGTTTTGCTGTTCCAGGAGGTATGTTTACTTCAAGTCAACAGCGAAGGGATCAAAGGCTAATTTTGCACTTAGTATCCCTGAACGCTGCTCGTGATGTCGGTGCTCGTCTTGGTGCTATGACGATCTGGGGAAAAGCTGGTGAGCGGAAATTTTTAAAACATCCGATAGCATCGCTGAAAATTTAATTGTAGCTGGTGGAACGAGCGGTTATTCTGCGATCTCTGCTCTAACGAATATACCCGCGACTCTTTTTGCCATCCTAATTTACGAGATCTTCTTGGTTGACTCCGATGCTGGTTCGTATTTGTTGTTTTCCTCTCAGGAAATCTGCTGACATTTTTCTTTTATAGTTGTCTCTACTGAGCACATCAAGTTCATCCGCCACCATCAAAACCACGCAAGGCTGGCACATGAGAAGCCCAGCTCCTATGACGCTGAAACCTCTTCAACTGAGAAGCCAAATGTCACGACCTTCGAGAATGTTTCTACCTCAAATGTTTAAGACATTCGGATAGAATATTCTCCGTAATTCCCTTTATTCTTCCTTTAACTTAGTGAAAATGCATGGACGAAACATCTCATACATACGGTGTGGTTGTGGGTAATTCGCATGCATATAAATATTTACGCTTCCTTCAGCGACATTACAAGCACTGGATTGTAATTTTAGTTCCGAATTCAAACCGAACATAATGCCCGAGTCCTCTACAGGGAGAGCTTCATATGACTTGTCTACTGGAGTGTGACGCTGCTACACGACATCACAACCTAGGCTTTCAAGGTACCACAAGTCACTATATGGCGTCATGCACTGTACCTATATACATATTTACAAGATCGGAAATAATGCTCGTACTGAATTAGGTCACAATTCCCTCTCCTGGTCATCCGAATTTGACAGCGGCGGCCTCGCCTGGGTATTGTATTCATAATTTAAATTTTTGCAGAGAGAGTATCGGGCATTGACGTCAGGCAACGCGCCATACGCTTCGATATGAAAATCCTCCCAGATCTCTGACAAAAATATCAGTCAGTGGATAACTAATGCCACTATGCAATTACCAATTTTGGGCATGGAGGTACAACAACACCGATCATGGCCCGGCTTTTCTTTGGCCGGCGAACCGATTTCGCGTCGTATGAGTACCTCTCAGCAGATATAAAGCTGTACTGGTGCTTGACATTAATTATATCTTCCTCCTCTTCCTCCACGTTTCGTCTATTTCGCTGTACTAAGTTCCATCACCCGTCACACCCACTTACTTACCTGGTGTCCACAACATGACGTGTCCAACCCACTTCAAACGTATTGTGCTCAACTCGCGGCCTGAGGGCGACATAGAGCCAGGCACGTTCCGGACTGAGGTTGTCCCCTTCTCCACCCTCAAGCCCGGAAAGGGGCAAGTCCTCGTACAATGCACCTGGCTTAGCTTGGACCCAGCAATGAGGGGATACATCCGCGATGTGAGGAGTTATCTGCCGCCCGTGCAGATTGGGGAGGTGCGTGTTCACTCAGCGCCCAGCGCTATGCTCTGCTATAACTAGGAGAGCTGTCTTGACATGTCAGTCGATTCTGCCAGGTTATGCGTGCTCTAGGATTGGGTGTGGTATTGGAAACGGGTGTGGGGAGCAAGTTCAAGGTCGGAGATGCTGTCAGTGGGCCTTGGGGTACGTCTACCTATTCGTCTTAGGACAACTCACGTTTATTCTTCCCTCTTTCAAAATAGGAATGACCGAGTATGCTGTGATGTCGGACAAGGCGCTCGAGAAGCTTGAGTGGGTTCAAACAATACAATACTGAGTAACGAGAAACTGAAGCGTTGGTAGGATTCATCCTGGCGTCCAACCCATTGACTATCTGAGCATATTGGGTAGCTCTGGTGCGTCCTAATTGTGCTTCTAGTCTGTTCCCTCCCTGACTGCTCCCCCAAAGGCTTGACCGCATACTTTGTATGACGTATAGCTTCCCTTCGCGTCAACGAAGATGATTAATCCCTTCTGTTATCAGGGCCTCAAAAAGATTGGCGATCTAAAACCTGGTGAGAAGCTGGTCATCTCAGGCGCTGCTGGATCAGTAGGTTCCATCGCCTGCCAGCTCGGAAAAGCAGCTGGAGCCAAAGTCTATGCTATTGCGGGCAGCGAGGATAAATGCCGATGGCTTCAGAAGGAATTAGGGGTGGACCGTGCGTTCAATTACAAAAGCCCGAGTTTCTTCAACGACTTCAAGAAGAACGTCGGATATCTCGATGTCTACTTTGATAATGTTGGGGGTATGTTGGGGCAAAACAAATATTAATGATGTGGCTTACTTGGAAACACATTACAGGAGACATGTTGGATTTCATGCTGACGCGTCTGAACAAGGATGCTAGAATTATTCTCTGTGGTACGTTGTGGTCGTTCTGTTTCACATTCCTTGTTTTGTACGTTGATGATGCTCTATAGGTGCCATTTCTGTATATAGTATGTTGCCCTGTACCCTCAACCTCTCAATGCACTGATTTTTCTTCTTATGAAAAGACTCCGCAAAACCAAAAGGTCTTCAAAGTTACCTCAATCTAATCTCTCAACGAGCGAAGATCCAAGGTTTCATTGTGTAAGTTGTGCAATTGTTGTCCTTGTAATCTCATCCGAATTTTTCCTTCCAGGTTTGACTATGCCTCTGAGTACCCCCTGGCTATCAAGGAGCTCTCGAAAGGACTCAGCAATGGAACCATTAAACGTAAATTCCATATCGTCGAAGGTGGAATTGAGCAAGCACCAGTTGCTCTGCCCATGCTCTTCAGCGGCGGTAACACGGGAAAGCTGTACGTTTCTATTGCATACCATTGAAACCACTGTTGCTGATCGGAAACCTTGCAGGGTGGTCAAAGTTTCAGACGAGCCAAAGATCAAGACCAAGCTATGGTAAGTGCAATTATTTTAGGTATGACATGTGTAGTAACAAAGATTATAGATCATTTGATCGTGTTTTGCGGCTACCCCGCGTCGAATATGGTCTGTCTCCATCTATCAGATATTCCGTCGATGGACTTATGAATAACACTTAAACAATTCAAAACTGTATCAGTAAGTACGACTATGTATGGGAATGGACATTGGATACTACCTCTTGGTTGAAGCTACACATTGTTGTCATGTTGTTATGTCAGAGGTGACTTCACCCACACCCCACATGCAATCCCTTGGGCTGTCACGGCTGCTGGGATGCCCTCTATTTCAAGATACCTGGGATACCTGTATGTCTTGCTCTAGGGTTGCGATTTCTGCCTCAATGGTGTATGACTTCCGGAAGCGACCTGGTGGTGTATGGCTGGCTTTTAGATCCAGTCACGGATGCCTACACCGAATCTCATCCCCGATGGTTTTTCGAGTAGTATTTTCGAATATTTTGGTATTATGCATCTTGGAGGCCGAGGCTTAAGGAAATAAAACTTGGCTTTCGACCTTCAGTGCCAGTGCTTCAATGATGAATCCAGGAGCACTCGCGCATAAGGAATATCGATTGCTTTATTGGGAAATTTGTTTGCAAGACCGTTCAAGAGAGTGTTCATTCCAACTTCACTCTTGGGACATTCGTTCGCTCATCTTCTGGTACCCACTTTTCAATTCTTCGGCTGGAACATTCAGAGCTTTGATTTTTTCTGATAGATAACGAGACACGCTTTTATATGAAGATTTAATGAATCACATTGCTTATAAGCTCCAATTCCTTTGCTGGTGCCAGTGAGAAACGGAGCATGAAAGTAGCAGCAGGTTGGGTAATAACATATGCTCTTACCTCCGCAAACTTTGTAAACTAGAATAAAAGATATGGTAATAATTTCGACCCTTTTCAACCCAACGGAGTGTACAAATGTTGAAAGGGCCATTCCTCCAAAACCAAGCACCTTGAACGTTCTAGGTGATGTCAACGTGAGGTCCGCGGAGGTTAGTGATGATAAAAATAGACCAACAGGCACGTGGGGGGTATTCTGGCCGATCCATGTGATAAAAGACCAAGGTGAGGATGCTCCCCATACTTTTGGACAGCTCTTTAGTCCAATCCTCGTCCATGGAGAACTCGCGCAACTCCTCCTCTTCGCAGCTCCAGCCCCAGTCTTCTTCTGGCACAAATTCAACCTCACATTCACATCACTCCAAGAGCTCGTCGCCTCAGACCATAAGACACGTTCCTTGGACAGAGCACACTTTGAGACAGCTGAAACTTGTTCTCCCTGGTGCTGCTATCACTTACTATCTTGGAACCTTGCATAACTTCTACTATATCCTGCACGGAAATGGTGGAACGTGGGCACGGTTAGTATTCACATCGGTTTCTTCATGTTGACACTTTGTTCAACTGATCTTTATGAATTCTTTCGTTTATCGTTATGGTGCCATCCGACTCTGAAATCGAAGGCTAGCTGGTCTTGGCGCGTCCGGGCTTGGCTTCACCACAGTCTCCCTATTTCTCTACGTTCTTCTTATGCCTTGGATAACAGGAGAAGAACCTAATGTACGTGGCCATCATCTCGTGCGGTGTGTGGGCGTTCCCAGATTTACCTGCGGTATCCGCGTTAGTATCAAACATGGAGGGAATCTGGAATATTGTCTTCCGTTATTCCTGTAAGCAACACATTCTCCTACCATATGATGTCATCCCTAATATTTCCCAGATATTGACCGGCTCCATAGTAGTTGGCTGGCTACTATCAGTGAGCACGCTGGGTCAATGGTCGTCATTAGGATACGTGAAAGGAATCATAGGAGGTTAGTCGGTCCGATGTCTTTCAGACGCGAAGAGGCTCATGAAATAATGTCTTAGTCTCTGCCTTTTATGCTTTGACTTTCGGGATCCTGGGACTGATTCCTGTGCCGCGCAATACCCGAGTCAAAAACCATTGATTCACCCACTCCCCGCTCCCTATATCTTCGTCTAACGATATTTTTGCTGCGCCGTAAGGCAACTTCCACGGACTTAAATGGCGCAGGCTATGATCTATGTATCCCGTAATCACCCCAAGTTCTATCAGAATTATCGGCACTGCATTACTGATATTCGGGAGGCACACCGAAGGATGTTATTATAATGTACAAGTATGTAGCGTATGTAAAGCACCTAACTGCCCTAGGCAAGCCCTAGGGCATAAAAGTATTTTGGGATTTGGGACCTTCGCCCATTCGTCCCCATGTGATTGGGTCAGTGACCAAAACGGTAATCAGAGTGATGCGCAGTAAATACTTGCTATGCGCTGCATCATCATCATCGCTCTTTTCTCCTGACCTTGAAGCACCTTGCCTCGCCCTCTCCTCCATCGATGTACAGCGGATATGGCACGACAAGTCCACCTCTGACGAATAATCCCTTCATATCCGGAGGCAATCCGAGCGCGCGATATCCTGATCTGTCGACGCCGCCGCAGCCACAACAGCAACAACAATGGAATGCCGGCTCGCCAATGGGTGGTGGTTTCCCCGCACAACAACAACAGGGAATCTATCAGCAGCAGCATGCGTACACGCAGCAACAAACAGGCTACGGACAACCACAGCTGGCGGGCGTAATGGGAGTGGGCAGCACTGGCGGCGGCGGCGGCTATCTCTCGCCGGGTGTGCAATCCTACCCAAGTCAAGGCCCCACGGCCCCCTTCCAACCATCCAGTTCATTTGGCCAACAGCTCGCAGCGCATGTGAGCGGAAGCAGCTATGGATATCTCAATGGCCAGCAGCAACAACAGCAGCAGAACCCGAATGCGTATAACCCTGCGCAGCAGCAATTGCAGAACAACCCGGGATACGTCGCCCAGTTTGATCCGTACTCTTCTCTCGGGCAGGTGCTGGGAGACGGAAATGCATCATCGGGGAACCAGGGCTACAACCCTGGTGGCGGTGGCGGTATGCAGGGCATGAACATGGGATCGACTATGTCGTCTGCCTCTGGGAATAGTGCCGCATCCTATGGGACATCGTCGAATGGAAACCCACACCCCAAAGACTATGTCCGTACACACAAGGCGGAGGTGGAGGCATGGGATCAGTACGCATGGAAGCAACTGATGGGTGCGTTTGAGGCGCTTATGCAGGCTTGGGAGGCGAGGAAGAACGAGCTATCCCAACGCGTCGGGGAACTCAGCCAACAAATGCAGGCCGGCATGGCGTATGGCCAATACTACGTGATGCAAATACAGCAGGAAGGTTCCAGGATACAAGGGGTACGTGCGATCTATTTTTCCTGCTGCACTGCAATCCCTTTGTTCACCACAACGATGTGGATTTCTGAGCGTTGCCAACATTCTGATATGTCATACGCTAAGAATAGAACACATTCACTGATAGTCTTGTTCTCTATTTAGCTTTTAAAAGAGGCACAAGACAACTTTGGTAGGCACATTGGTAGCTCTAAAGTGGTTTATGATCTTCAATTTAACGAATATCAAACGCTTTCTTGCATATTAGACACTGCTGCTGCTTCGACGTTCCAGATAAAGGAAGTCTTCGCGGGTTACCGACAATCAAGCGATGTAAACAGTAAGCGCCGGGTCAGGGAGGCAACGAATGCGTCGCTTCAGGGTTTGCCGGGCTGGCCTCAGCCTTATTGATCAGGTCATTCCTATGTGTACCCTCTATGCTTCCTTTGGCACTCATATCGCCCTTGCCAGATATTTTGCCAATGCTGTCTCTAATGGTCCTTCCATCCTCATTTTCTGTAACATTTACTCTGTTTGTATCATCAACTGTATGTCCTCGTCGTGATGTTTTGCCCCTTCGGTTGTTCAACTTGTATTGTCTGTCAAGTTCTTCGGCGACATTAATTATCTCTCGTACAGTATCTGTACTCTGTTTCTCTTTCATCTCTAACCTACTCTCTCAGAATCGTTGTCAAGTCTTGGGATTTTGGATTTCAATATTATCGATTTCGTATCGAGGACAAGAAAGACCATAAACAGTCTTGTATTCCTTGTGGAAGCAAATACATAGTGGCTACAAGACGGTCATCATACCGTATCTACCGCAACAAATGTTGCTTGATGAAGTGCTCATGTTCAACGATTCATAAAAGATGTCAAAACTTGCTTCGGTACATAGCGCCCATTACTCTGGTCCTCATTCCGGCGCGCCCGTGGTACACCAATCGATCTACCTGAGGATATACCCCGCTCGAGATCCACTTTTGGGTCACATTGATTTTCGGAGAAGACATTATAACAATGGGATTAACCTACCTCGAGACTTTGATTATAATTGTCAAATTTGATCTGTTACTCTGAAGACAGGGAACCTATCCAAGGCATCGTTGGTAGCAATTGGTTAAAAGCAAACTCAGAGTACCCGGCGTTTGAAAGTAAAAACGTGGCACATCAAGTAGATGGCTTGAGCTGGTAACAATTTAGACGGTTGGCTTACATTGATACTGGAAAATGTGATGGATGAAAATTGCCAGCGGGATGCACGGCATGCACCAAAAGCAAACCTCAAGCTTCAAGTCTTGTATCCAGACTTTGCAACTTCTGCAACTGACGTGGATTACACTGCTCTGTGATGACCAATCTCGAGCCTTGGCCTCGGGCAAGTATACATGTATCGATGATACTTCAAAAAGTTTTAACTATTAAAAGACTGAGTTCGCGGGCTTTCTAATTGTGGCCGAAGGAAAACTCATACTTCGCGTCTCTAGATACAACGTGTCGCAGCAGCCTGCGACTTTAATCTGAACCATGTCAACGAACAAGACCAATGAAGCAGGTACCTGTCAATGACAAAAGTGCTAACCAGATCCTGTCAAATTATGAAGAGAAGTAAAGGATTCTTGGCCGGCGCAATGCGTTCAAAAAAGAGACTTCCAAGGATGAGCGTGGCATGTGCCAAGTAGTGTGTGTGCCTCCAGTTTTATTTAAATTCCAATTCAAAAAGAATTTGGCTGCTGGAAAGCACTAAACATGTATGAAGCGCCCATTGGTTATTGTCAATGAGCGCCGCTATCATCCACGAAAGCGACAGGTCACAACTTCGAAGATATCCCATCAGGCACATATAACGCCGAGCTGGAAGTACTTGCTTATATCGATGGCCAGTAATGTTGTCGATCGCGTTCCACTGGGCAGCACATAAATTACCCAAAAATTACCACACTTCAAATTGCGTTCACCTCCCCCGAATCCAATCGGCTGCTGAGCGAAATATTTCATATCCTTACGTCGATCTCTTGATGTCAGCCGAGCGTTCAGGTTAGAGCAGCACGACACCGGGTTCGGCCTGATGCCCAGCGATCCTACGAGCAAATCCCAGGGTACATACGGTTCGTGGGATCCCCGGGAATCCATCCGCCTTGTAGACCTTTCTGGTAACTCCACTCGTCCGCGTTTTCGGCCTGCAGAACAGAAAATTGGGACCAATGAGTATATCGTTATGGGCAAGGGAAGTCGAGAAAGCGGCGATTCAGATCGACGATGAAGTTAAAAGGCGGTACTTAGAATAGAATGACTGCCACTGCCACTACACGATAGAGCGTAAATTGAGGAAAATGGCGTACCTTCCATGTCCAAAAGACCCAGCCTTGCACAGATTCGCCAACATCAACTTGGACTTCCCAGTACCTAATAAATGTAGGGCAATGTTCAGCAAGAAGAGATTACACAAGAGAACAGACATACTTTCGCAAAAAGGTTTTATAATCGTTCGTCCAAGACGTATAGCTTCCGGTATAATTAGAGCACGTCCCATGCACAACGGAGTTAGAACTAGGAAACCAGGTGCCGTCCCAACGTGCGCCGACTCCACGACCATTGAGCCACTGTGCACAATCGGTGACCGCGTTTGACCATTCGCCCAATATCGTCCACATGTTGGAGTTCGCGAACGATGTCAAACTTTGTATATAAGTGCAGGCGAACTGAATTTAAGGACGCTAGAATCTTAGTCTCAATGAAGAAAAAGAAGACGCACATTGATATGATCGTCAAATGACCTGTCTAATTGATCGTCGCTGAAAATTTGATATTCATGCTAAAGTTTTGTTAGACCGCTGTGGAAGGACATCGGTAAGTTGGAACTGACGAAGTCCATCATGACACCTTGTCCTTGAGAACCAGTTAGAAAGTTCGTCCAGCTCTGATAGACCGTAAAAATTAGATAGCCACGCAATGAACGAAGCATACCACTTACATTTACACCCAAAAATGCGTCACCAATCATGATCTTCATGCTCGGACCGGCCACATTCCTGACAGCTCCATATGCATCGGTGAAGAACCCTCTAACCGCTGTTGCCCATGCGCCGTTGATGAACCCTGCTCCTTCGTTTAACAATTCCAGAACAGACACTTGGCTGCCAACTTCTCTTGCCAAAAAGACGAGAGTATCGATGGTGCGAGTTATGTTGTTGGGGTTTACTCCCCATACAGGGTTGTTTGTCCTCTGTCCTGAATTATCGTATCCGTTTTGCGAGCCAGGAGCGCCGTGTAAATCGAGGATGACATAGATGTTGTGCTTCTGCGCCCAATTAAGTGCGCGAAGAAGGTAAGCCCACGCCCCAGTAGTATATGGAGACGTTGACGTTGAAGTTGAGGTATCGGAGGAAGTCAGAGGAATAGACCAATAACCGATTGGTATTCTGTTCAGTCACAGTCAGAGGTTGTTCAAAAAAGGTCAGACTGCGTCACTTTACCTGACATGGTTTAGGCCTGCTGCACTGATTTGCGCAAAATCATCTTCAGTAATCCACTACACAATAAAACATTATGAACAAGGCAAGAAGAAGTGAAGATTAGGACTGAAGCATACGGTCTCCCAGTGATTAGTTAAGATTGATAAGGCAGTTTGATCATCCACCAATTGGCCAAGGGTAAATTCATCTACAACATTTTCATTTCCCGTGCTTTCAAAAACACTGGGAGTTATCCAAGGCTAAAGGTGATTACTGTATGAAGTCGTATACTAATCTACTGGAAACATGATAAACGTACCTCCAAGACGAGCCAACCACCGCTGCACAAAATCATGTTAGTTAATGGGTGAAACATCCATAAACTAGATACTACATACATATTTACACCTCTAATTTTGTCGTTCGCATAGTCAAATGGAGCAAGAGTAGGCAATGGGGCTGAAGTTGATGTTGATGTTGATGCATGGGGTAAAGACGTGGTGAAGGATGAAGGGGAGCCGTGGTTGGGGGTAGAACTTGTCATGGTCATACTGCTGCTCATGCTCGAAGACGCAGGCGGATGGAGGATAGCTTGCGCATTGTTTTGCTTGGGCGGCAGGATGCGACACTGCTGTTTTTTGGCCGTAGTCTGCGTAGCAGAAAGAACAAGAATGGCCTCAAAGCAGAGGAGCAGAAGATTGAAAGGTACTGGTAGCCCTGTCTGCATTGCGGTGGTGGTTCACAGAAGGGGGAAATAAGATTGCCTGCAGGATGTAAGGGGCGAAGTTGGTCCGGTTGGAGCACGAAAGAAGATTCGGCGGATCGGTCTAGATGTGAAAGTTGTTTCTTAGAGTCTGTCGAAAATGAGCGGACTATATATACGATATCTTCTTTCAAGGACGCATACACGAGGCAGATGCGTTTCAATTATGCAGGCCAGCTCTTGTGTATCTCGCTCGAAACGTGCATCGTCTGCGGTAACAAGGCTTCCGTTTTTCATTGAACGCGTGCACATCATCGTTTCGAAGGAGAAGCTCTGCAGATAACCGCCCTCGACTCGCACTCAGATTTCCCACGATTGATCAACGCTCTCGCCACCAACTTGCAGGTGGTAAATTAAGCGCCTAGTTGGAAAGAAACCTTTGACGCACATCGGTATTTATGCATTTATGCCTTATCTTAAACCAAGTGATAATCTATAATTATAACCAAGTTACTCGCAATTGAGCAACAGGATAGAGATATCTGTAACACATATGTAATTACTGCTCTGTAACTGAGAATTCTCGAATCCTATAGTTATCATGTTGATCGTATCGCCCTCTGTTATTGCAAGTTGAACTCCCTGTCGAGCTGCATGGCTAACTCGAGATCCTTCAGCTCTTGTTCGCGTCGTCTTGCTGCTTCCTGCTCTACCAAGCGGAGAGCTTCCAGCCGTGCTTTATCCACGATAGGCGTAGGCGTCTTTGGTGGAGGCGATGGAGGCGACGAGGCTTTGAGAGGTTCCGGCCGAGAAGCATGTACATATTGTGATTGAGAAGGTGTTGACGCTTTCATGGAACTTGAAGCATCAGGAGGTAGTGGCAACGGTGTTTGATATCTGGTTTGCAAATAAGGATCTGTATCGTTCCTTGGAGGTTGTCCATAAAATTTTGGTAGTGCAAGGCCTCCGGACGTTGTTCTATGATGCGCCGGATGCTCGTTATCTACATAACCATAGACTGCTGGACCTCTTCCTGGCGTCACGGTTGGCTGAGGGAAATAGAAAGGAGTATTCGAGGAAGGAGCAGAGATTATGTTGTTTCCCTGCCACAAAAGAGGAGCGCCCGCTGGTACCTGCCCGGCATTGAGTCGATATCCAGTATATATACTTTGACTTTGCATTGCAGCGGAAGTAGCAGGAACAGCGGCCTGAGAAGCCACAGCGGGTGCATATATCCCAGGTGGAGGACGTCCTGACAAGGGTGCTCCAGGACCGTCGATATAAGGATTAGGTGGTGTGATGGATCCGGTTACATAGGGATTACGAGGTGGAGATGATGGCTGAGAACCACTGCCACCAGCTCCCATGTATGGATTAGAATTGGGGGGAGAGCCTTGTGGAGGGCGACCACTGGTCAAGCCCGATGGCTCAGAAGGATATCGACCGTGTCCAAGTCCATTCTGAGGATGTTGAATAGGCGCAGGCGGCGAGGCAGCACCCGCTGGTCCAGGTCTTAAGATGGTGGGCAAAGGAGTGGATTGCTGTGCAGGCTGAGTCTGTGGCGGTTTAGAGCTGACATTGGAGTTATCGGGGTAAGCTCCAGGCATCGTTGGGACGCTGTTGTTACGAATGTGAGTGGGTTGTTCGTTGGGACGTGTAAAAGTAAGATTGGACATCGACGATAGATGAGAAGGGCCATTGACATGAGGTTGAGTTGGTGGGTATTCTTGAGTATTTGGGTATCTTTGGGCCTGCGGATTTATATGAGCAGGAGGCTGTTTAGTTTGTGGTCTCGAAAGACGTTCCGAAGGAGAAAGCTTTGAAGGCCTCCTGTTGAGACCATTATTTTGATTTACAACGGCCGATAAAATCTTGTTGGGCGCTGCGGGGGTGGGCGCAGGGGAATTAGTGTAGTATGTCATTTCCAGATATAATTCTCCTCGCGCTACTCCGTCGATTTCGAGTTGAACCCAATCTGCAGTTGACGATTTTAATTTCATCAACATGTCAAAAAAATATGAACCGACCGTCGAATTCACCCGTCCTTAGAGTCTCAGAGATATCAACCGTGGCTTTACCCATCAGGTCTTCCGATCTTGGTTCAACGGAAAAGCATGATATTTCCATTTTTCTGTATTTTGCCGCACTGTTCTTCAGAATAGGGAAGCGTACTTCACCATCCCACTCCGGATGTTGACCTCCTTTGATATCGACATGTGTACGTTTCTCAGCACCTACAGTAGCAATATGAAACGTAGAGTCAGTGCAACGGCTATAAAAGAGGGAATTTTGGCGGCAGAGGAGACACTCACCATTTAGGATAGCTTGGGCGAAGACATCAGATTTGCGGAAGGAATGCTTGTCCAGTAAGTTTCTTGCTTTGAGCAGCACAACGATCAATGTCCCAAGTAGATCCTCCTTGTTGACTTTATCGTTCAAATCGATTCGAGGCGCTTTCGAGGCAGAATGTTGGGACATCGGGTATTGGGGGCACCTGGGGGCACCAAGGTACACTATCAGCGATGGTGATCGAGTGTCGTCAAGAAGGGATTTATGACATTAGACAGCTATTTCGACGGAGCTTAAGTAGTCCGCTGGAAATCCGAGGCGGTTCCGGCGGGGAGTTGAGGGGTCAACGACGGACGTTGAAGACGAAGCTGTGTACGGAGCGACAAGTATGACACCCTAACCGCTCAGGGGAAAACTGACATCGTCACGTCGCATCATCAACACATCGTTTGCACGTTTGCAACTGTAAAAAGGTAGAGTGTGGTTACATAAATGTGATAAGTACGTAACGCAAGACTTCAAAGTACAAGTAGGAAGGATGTTAGAAATTTTCATTGAGAGTCGTGTTCATATATACGTATAAATTTTACAATATCGCAAGTTGCATGCAGTGCGTTAGTATTGACAATTCCAAACTCCTCTCGGTCCCGCTCGTCGACGTGACGCCAAGCTTTACTGCCCTCGGTACTGAATCATATTTGGATATGGGCTATACACCATCTAGGGATAGATATATGTTGAGTCGTATCCAAAAGTTGCCGTTTCAGAAAGCACTTACATCTCGATAGGAATCCCGCATCCGCATTCGCATCAAACATTTCGAGTTAACAGTGATACTTTTGGGATCCATCCAGACATTCCAAACTGGATGTGATTTCGGTATGACCCTTCCCATATGCTCCCTGAGCATTTCCCAAGCGCGTCCGTTGTAATGTAGCCCAAGTACGCGTGCAAGTCGTTGGATGTGGTTATGAACAAACGTGTGATAGAATTTCGGGAAAATCTCCTCCAAAGTACTTGTCGCAACGCAGTGTTTCGGAAGGAACTGGAAATGCGTTCCAGTCGACTCGCGCAAGGTAGGCGGGTGAATTCGTAGGCCTCCCAAATCGCGAATGACGAACCCTTTAAGATCTCCTGTTGTTAGGTCAAACCTGGCAAGAACATTTTGAGCATGGGCTTCGAAGGCTACACCGTTGTGGACAAGAGCCGGTATCATAGCCTCACAAGCAATACTGATATATCTATGTTCTGGATCAGCATGCGATGGTAGAGAAGGAGAAACAGAGCACTTACTGATTCAGGAAAGCCTCTCTTTTTTGCACGGTGTCGAGCTGTAATACATGCTGTACAGCAGAGATACCTGGAGGAACGTTGGCGTGGTTTATCTCTAGTAGAGCGGCTACAACGATGACTACCTCATTTGGGGAAGCCGGTTGATATACTTCTCTGACTACGGCCGCAAAGTGTTTAGCCACATCAGGGTCAGTCGTGCGGTACACTGCGCTGCTGGATTCCAATTCCACAGTCAATATCCCTGGATTAATCGCCAACTTTGGTACGATTTCCTTGGAAAATCGGGGGCCAAAATTGGCGGTGAAATGGGAGATAGTTCGCAAGGACGATGATATCTTAACACCGACAGCCAACTTCAGTGCGATTTCAGGAAAGTCTGGGACGACAACGGTGCTTTCGAAACAAAAAATAAGATGATGGTCTCCAATGGGCAATTAATTATGCTCACCGAATGCTTGACTGGGCCAATGCGGGTAGATAGATTTCGGAATCAACGATTTCAATGTGTGCAAATTTCGATGCAACATTCTTGACTTGGAGTTCGTGAATTGGCATATACATGTAATCTTCGTTTTTGGCCAATGTGCGGCCAGCATTATCGAAAGCCTTCGCAACAAGCTGCTCACTTATTTCCTTGAAGGCGCCCAGAACGTCTAGATCGGATATTGGAACTCGAATAAAGCGAATTCGAGGGCGATACCAATCGTATCCCATTGCATTTTCGGACGCATAGTTCGGAGGTAGCATTCGGGCACGATGCATCTTGATAATTCTCGTTTAGAAAATATATAGGCAGCGGACGGATTTACTCACTGGGTGAGTAGGATGGCCGGCTACGAGACTTTGTTCCCATGCAATCGCAGGAGAATCCAATCTGGGGCATAAAGGAGGATTTTCGTAAGCCAGGGCTGGAAAGGTTTCAGCAGGAGACATAGGAAACTGTATCAAAAAAAATGACTACCTTGCCAATCTAAGGAACTTTGCAACTCGAGCGCAATTACTTCCAAAAGATTATCCGATATAACGAGCCCTTCTAACAGTTTACGCCACAAAGTCACCGGATCGGAAATACGCTGTAAACTTCCGCGCGCAGACATGTCCCAAGGAGGAGGTTTGAGACAATCAAAGATTGGTCGAACAAAGTCATCCTATTAAAATCAGATAAAGCTACGTCCAAGAGATTGGGACATACGGCGTGATCTTGTTGGTCTCCTTTGCAAATTTCGTACACAATAGGCATCATATCCAAAGGGTCCACTAGGCCGATCAGCTGGCCATGTTTGCGGGCTTGATATTCTTTAAAAACCGGCGAGTGGTGCAAGGGTATCATAACAAATATGTCTTCAGAACGAAAGGCTCGATAGGCATTGATGTTTTCCGATATGGTGTGGATAGACAATACCACCATGACGCCTGTGGCATTGAGAATTGGGTCGGGGAATTCAATGTAAAAGGCACGCAAGATTTGTTCGGTTACTAGGCAGGATATTAGGCGGGAGATCACTGCGAATCGTGCATGATCTTGGGGAGGGAGGACCGATCCAGAAGACATTCCAATCGTTGAGTGGAGAAGTCGATACAATCAAGCGAGGTTCAATATGACTTTTGGTTTCTGCGTCCAGCGCAGAATCATACACGTCAAGGTTTGATATTATGAGAAATTTAGCCTAGAAAAAGGAAATAGGTTAATTGACGGGAGCTGTAGGTGGAGGGTGGGGGAGGAAAGGTGAAACCATTTACCTGAGGACGACTTCGATCAAGGGGATCGGATGTCTGGCAACGTCAAGCGGGACCAAATTGTAGGCTGGTTGGCTGTCAGAAATATGGGCGTCAGTGGTCTGTCACGAAGGTTATAAAAAAGGAACGTACAGGAATAATTGTAACAGGTCGATTCACTTTGGATTCACTTTGACTCCCCTAACTGAACGCCGAACGGAGGTGACGGATACAATATGGGCCAGTAAAAGGATGGTCAACTCCGAAAAAAGTAAGGCTGGAAGAATGTCGCCTTTTATCTGGCCTTGGAGATCTCCGATATGGGTGCAGGCTATAACAAGATCAACCATAACACAAGCACGTCAACTCGCAACTCGGTGGATTGGACGGCAAGACGGTGATATCACGATGCGATGCCTTCTGATGAGAGTTATCTGATAAGCGCAGTAGCCTGGTCCCGGTTATCTCCTGGGCACAGGTGATCCGATTCTCGGCGTTGTTGTCGGCACAAAATCGCTCGCAATTGGTTTGGCCACAAAGCTGAGAGCCTTTCCACTTTCTTGTTCTGAGATATGGGGCGCATTGGCCTCGAGACTCGAATGAACCAGGTCCGATGAATCAGAAACACCCCAAATGATTGCTCCAGTGCTTACGGTCATATGGGAAGAAACCCAGGTGGTGCGCTGCAACTAGTCGAAATCCATATTAGACGCGGATATGAAAGGAAGAAAATTTATGGATGCTCACTGAATCTCCAATGCAATAGTTATGCTCAAACAAAGGCATGTATGGTATGCACGATGACTGTTGATGCTCAGCATATCATCCCTTTTCAGGCTGCCGGGCCCCTGGGTTATGGCAAGGAATTTGCGATCAATTTTGCGCTTCCCGACTTGGTGTCTTGGCTTTTTGCTAAAAACAATTGTCATTTTCAAATTTCAGATTTCACTGAGGATGTCTGCAGGTGGAACACTGGGAGAAAGAAGGAATCGTTGTAGGATAGGAAAGGGTTGCCTTAAGTCGCTTCGTTCCCTTCCCATTTCAAACTCCGCGGGTACTAACTTTGGAAAGAGAAAGTTGGATTTGGTTGATATTTGGTGTCAAATATGTTTCTTGGAAAAATTATGCTCTCCAACTTGAAGTACGTTTATGATATTTCCTTCCACGTAAAGATAAACATCACTCCTCGCGTTCTAGGTCTTGTTCACACCCTGTGTAATGGATGAGGTTTGGAAACGGTCCGTGGAGATGCTTCGTCGAAACTTGAGCAATCAGGAGAAAAAGAAACCAAACAAAGACGCACGAATCTATACATAGATGACATTCTCATTCTCATGAAGCATTTCCCTGGCAGGCTAGTCCTATCGGCTGATAGCCAAGCGTTGTTCAAAGGGTGTCCCTTCGGGATGTTTTGGTGTAGTTGTCGTCGAACCACGTCCCATCCGAGGCCATTATAATGCAGATCAAGGACACGAATCAGTTGCTGGAAGTGGTTGTGAATAATAGTGTGATACATCCGGGTATAAACGTCATCCAAAGTCCTCGAGATGATCGAATGCCCTTCGATGAAATCCATGTCAACACCAGTGGTTTCTTTGAGAGTAGGCAGGTGAATCTTCAAGCCCCCGAAGTCTCGCACAATGAAACCTTTCAATTCCTTGGTGTCCAAATCGAAACGCGCGACGCAATTCTGAGGATGACATTCAAAAGCTACGCCATTGTGCAGCATAGGGGGAAGGAAAGCGCGCAAGAAGATAGAAACAAACCTAAGGTAGCCGTTAGGAAATGTTACACACGGAGCGGAGTGAACTTACTTCTCGAGCCATATGAGGCGCTTTTCTTGTGTATCTAGATCGAAAACTCGCACAATTGAATACACATTCCCATCTGTCCCCGCATGACCTTTCTCCACCAATGAGGTACACACAATCAACCGCTCGTTGCGATCTTCACTCGTCGATTCGTGGCATTCCCTCACGATAGCTGCGCAATGCTTGGCGATTTCCCCATCCTTATGAGAATGTACGACGCTGGCAAGCTCTCGTGCAACTGTAACTAATTTTCGGTCCATCACAAGGGCAGGAACCACCTGGGCAGAGAAACGAGGACCTAAATAGGCAGATTCTGGGGAAATCGTTCGAACAGCGGATGTAAGTTTGACACCTATTGCTAATTTGAGATGCAAACCGCGAAAAGTATTTGCTAACGGAAATATGACAGATCTTGACAATGATAGGTTTAGTTTCGTCATCATTCTGCCAATAATAAAATGCATACCGCAAGCTTTGTTGAGCTAACAAAGGTAGATTGAACTCTTCAGGGTATGTAAAAACTTCTGGAAATTTATCTTGGACATGAACAAGTTGAAGTTCATGAACTGGAATGACGACGCGATCATCTTCTATGACAAATTCCCTTCCGCAACGGAGGGAGGTTTCTGCTAGCAGAGGGTCGATCAAGGTTTCATAGTCATAAGTAAGCTTGACACAGGTGCGAGGGATGGAGATGAATCGCAATCTGGGATGTGAAAGATCATATAATCCGGGGGCATAATCTGGAAGTGGTGGAAGAAAACGACGTGTTTTGTGCATCTGCGTGATTGAATGAAAATCCTGGCAGTGACGAATTCAGCATTTGTATGTACCGGATGAGTTGGGTGTCCTTCAACGATCGACTGCTCCCAAACGATACTAGGATCGTGAAAAGAAGGAGCCATAGGAGGATGTTCATAGGAATACGCTGAACAAATGTTTCAGTGACATAGGAAAAGATAATGACGCATGATGCACACCTTGCCATTTTACCGCACTTTGTAGCTCTTGAGCAATATCGGCCAGGACTTGTCCGTCAAGCTTGAAGCTCTTCGCAAACTTATTCCAAATCGAGAGAGCATCCGTTGACTTGTACAATGTGTGTTTGCCGAAGTCCAACAGCTTTTCGTCCTTGACTGCCTCGAGAGCGGCCGTCATGAGAGACGATTGCTATGGCTATCGATCAGATCGTCATGAAACGGAATGATACGATGATGTACTTCTGTAGCAATTCCATCTAGAGGATCCTGTTCATTTCCGCTCTCAAAGATTAACGGGACCATATCCAGAGGGTCCAACAGTCCAATCTCCCTTCCAATAAAAGAAGTATCATCTGGTTTGAAAATCGGGGCATGGTGTAGAGGCACAACGGCAAGGATGTCTGCTGCAACGAGACCAACGTCGGGCGCGACATCCCCCAGGAGAATGATAGCAAATCCTTTGGCGATAGGGACGTCAATGGGTTGATAAAACGCATGGACAAGGGATTCAGTGACCAGACACGACAATAAACGCGCCGTGGTAGCGAATTGAGCTCGTTCACGAAACTTGGATTCCTGGAAGGTGACTGAGAGTGGCATGGTTGGTTAGGAGGCGAATCAGGATGATCGCACTCCAAACTTTCGAATGGTTCCCAGGGCAGGGAGCAGATGGTAAAGAAGTAATTCGAACAGGCCACATTTAGAATGACGCGCTGTAGAATAGATAATCAAACAAGCGCAAATCAGAGCTAAAAGATGCTCACCTTCAACTTTCAAGGAGTCAACGCTTTTCTATTCTCAGCCATCATCCATGTCCTTCCAAATCTTATCAGATATCGTTTCCGCCCACTGTCCAGCACCCGGATGACGTTCCGTCTTTTTTTTATTCTGACGGTTGGATAACATTTGCACTCTGCCTCGGATGAGCTTCCGGGGGACCCTCTTGTGCCGGCCTCCACACGGTGGCATCTCTATTTCAGGACTAGGCATCCAATTTTACCTCCCAAAGTCGCACGAAATGGTCGTATCGTTCGAACTATGTTGTCATCACCGAAAAAAATGAGGTCTTCCGCAACCTCATAAGGGAATTGCCCTCACAATCGCATTGCCGACCTCGGAAGACCGCAAGGCTAATTAACTATATAAGCCCGATGCGCCAACATTTTCGCGTATACGCTCCTCGGACGCTCCCAGGGAATCATGGTCGTCTGGATGGCCAAAACCAATCCATCTGAAGAGAAGGAATCTGAAGAAAACGCTCAATCTTCAAATCAATCCATTGCATCCGTTGATGCCGTTGATGAAAAGGGGGACATTCGCCATGCTACATCCAATGTTCATCCAGTCAAAATTCAACTCGATCTTGGAGAAACTCGGATAAAGTCGAGAACGAGCTGGTGGAAAATATGGTGTGTGTATTTCACGCGTCGTCATTCTACGCGCGTTTATAACTTGGATATTTGCACAGGATACCGAGAGGCATTCCTCCCGCTCCTCCCGCTTCCCTGGATGATGCAAAGGTATGCTTGGTTGTCTGAAAGCCTCAAAGATCTCTGATACTGATAATGGCGGCCTCAGGAAATTCCTCTGACCACGGCCTCCTGGCTTTCTATTCTGACCTACGTTTGGATTTCTCCTATGATGGTACGCCCAAAATTCACGACGCGTCCAAGAAGTATATCTGATTCTGGCCAAGACCCTTGGGTACCAGAGAACCCTACAAGCTACGGATTTATGGAAATTGGATGAATCTCATACAGCCGAGGTGCTTTCAGCAAAATTCGATGATGCATGGGAAGAACGGAGAGCTAAAGCGCAGGCTTGGAACTACGACTTGGAAAAAGGGCTTATCAACCCCAATATCTGGACACGATTTCTCTGGCTCCTTTACTCGCTAGCAGCTGGAAGGAATTACCTGCGTCGCCGAGCAGCATTGGAAAAGCAATGGAGACAACATGATGGTCGAAAACAACCAAGTATCGCTCTTGCTCTCAACGACACGCTTGGTGTCTTTTTCTGGGTAGGGGGCCTATTCAAGGTAACGATCTTGCTCTTATTTTTATAAGGAAAAAGTTTATCTGACCATTTGGGAAGGTTTTCGGAGACACTTGTCAATTGTTAGGACCGGTCTTGATCAGAGTATGTATATTGCGCCGGATTTCGCCCTATCTTGATCACTTGTTACTTTAGGTCATTATTAATTTTGCGAAAAGACGAGCCACAGCGAAGGCTAATAATCAACCTGGAGAAAATGTTGGCATAGGAATTGCGATGGCTGTTGGCCTGTTTGCCCTCACAACTATGGCAAGTCTCGGCACGCATCAGGTAAGAAATAAATGCTTTGCACTTCCGGTGCCGTTGGCCGTTATAGTGATATGTTACAGTTTTTCTGGCGCTCGATGCTGACGGGGACGTTGGCTCGCGGCACATTGATAAAATCCATCTACAAACGTGGCGTCAACCTGACTGGAAAAGCTCGAACATCAATCACAAACTCGGACATTACGAATCACATTTCTACCGATGTATGCATTGCCCTTTCATTTATTTTGTTCTTGAACTAAGAGTGAGCCTTTTCTAGGTCAGTCGCATAGACTCTTGTGCACAGTGGTTTGTTAGTGATTCGGAATTATGTGGCTCTTACATGATTACTGACCAATCAAAACCAGCATGCTGGTATAAAAAATTCTTTGCGTTACAATATTGGACCAGCTAACCCAGTGGAATTCAGTTTGGACCGCCCCTATTCAGATTTCTGTCTGCCTTATCATTCTATGTACCCAGGTATACAATTTTTGGGTACCTTCACACGTAAAGCTCAATAACTGATCAAGTTCCTTATAGTTAGGCCCCTCGGCCCTGGCAGGATTCGCTCTATTCCTCATTCTCGCACCCTTGCAAGAGCGCGCGATGGCGCAGCAATTTCAGATCCGCAAGAAATCTATGAAGTACACTGATCAGCGCGCCAAAACTTTGCTCGAAGTTCTCGGTATGGAATATATCTTTAGTCTTTATCTTCAATAAGATTGACTTGTATAGGATCTATGCGTGTCGTTAAATATTTTTCTTATGAGACGCCATTCCTTGATCGTAAGTCCACATAGGCTCTATTGTTTTTTTAATGTCAATAGCTTAACATAATTCATCAGGGATATATGAAACTCGAGGTCGAGAATTGAATGGTATCAAGAACATCCTCTGGTCTCAATCTGCCAAGTAAGGTTCCAACAGCTTTTCACGACCAAAAATCTGAATCTGAATATTCTAAACAGTGTCGCAGCAGCCTTTTCACTTCCAGTACTTGCCGCCACTCTCGCATTCGTGACATACACACATGTTGTTCCTGGCTTCGACGTTGCCATTATCTTCTCTTCTCTGAGTTTGTTCCAGGTGCGATCTGGATTAGACATACGAGGATCTCATCCCTCAACTTTCTCGTCTAGCTCCTTCGTCAACCGATGATGTTCCTTCCCCGCGCATTATCCGCTGCGGCGGATGCTCGCAATGCATTAGCTCGCCTTCAAGGAATTTTCATCGCCGATTTACGCACCGAAGATGCCCTGCGTATCGACGAAGACCTGAAATGGGCAGTGCACGTTCAAAATGCCACCTTCGAATGGGAAGAAAGTCTATCAACCAAGGATGCAGACATTAATGAAGCCTCGAACTCGGCATCACCTTTCAAAATTCAGAACATCAACATGAATATCCAGCGAGGGTCATTGGTGGCTGTAGTTGGCCGTGTCGGTTCCGGTAAATCAAGTCTGCTCCTTGGCCTGATCGGTGAAATGCGGAAAACATCTGGGTCTGTGAGTTTTGGAGGACGTGTGGCATATTGTCCGCAAACCGCTTGGATTCAGAATTCCTCTCTCGTACGTTTATACCGGATTGCTAATAACGAAATTATGACACCTTGATAGCGAGACAATATCATTTTTGGACAACCTTTTGACGAAGAAAAATACTGGCGAGTAGTAGAAACGGCATGCCTTCTCCATGATCTTGAACTACTGGCCGATGGAGATCTGACCGAAGTAAGTGGTCTACGTGTTTTCTATATTCTTCTCCGATTTAACGTCTTTTTTAGATTGGAGAAAAGGGTGTCAACCTAAGCGGTGGTCAGAAGCAACGTGTATGCCTTCAGTCCATGATTTTTGTTGTATTAATGCATAATTTTCCAACAGATAAACGTAGCCAGAGCCTTGTATTATGATGCCGATATTATCATCATGGATGATCCCTTATCCGCAGGTGAAAACATCGATTTTATGTGGCTTCGTGCTAGATCTTTGACCAAAATTTTCTAGTCGATGCTCATGTTGGCAAATCATTATTCCACGACGCCATTGTGAAATCCCTCCGCAATCAAGGCAAGACCGTGATATTTGTTACTCACGCTCTTCACTTTCTATCATGTTGCGATTATATCTACACTTTGAACGGTGGGCGAGTGGCAGAACAGGGAACCTTCAAGGAGCTTGTCAAGGCAAACGGAGAATTTGCACGACTTGACAAAGAATTTGGCGGTGGGCCATCTGAGGAACCTCAAGTCAACCAGAGTATTATTGTATCGGAGGACCTCAAGGCAAAATTAGCATCCACCAGTCGTCGACAGGCGGCTGCTGGCACTGGAAAGTTGGAAGGGAAGCTGATAGTAAAGGAGCATAGATCAACTGGATCAATCTCAAAAAAAGGCATCGTATTCCAGTCTAACCTGTTAATTTATCCTTCGCTGATCGTTCATCAGTTTACAAGGCATATTTCCATGCCGGCAAAGGGTTTTTCACTGCCCCGCTTCTGTTCCTCGCCATAGTTTTGCTTCAAGGAAGTTTGATCACTAGTTCATACACCCTTGTGTGGTGGCAATCAAAGTCAGTGTTTAGTTTTCCTATTCTATATGAAATTTGAAACTGATTTGACTAGCACTTTCGATCGCCCCTTCTCTTTTTATCAATCTCTATACGCTGGATTAGGAGTGGCACAAGCTGTGTTCACTTTTTTGGCGTACGCTCTCGTCTGCCTTTTCTCATACAACGTTCCGTAATAATTTCGCAGTGGTTGGGCAACAGATATCTTCTCATATCTTGTTTCAACAAACTTACATCACGCCGCGATATACAACATTTTTCATGCCCCTATGTCATTTTTTGACACAACGGTAAAGACGATTATCGTATCGATCTCAGGGATCCGTTATTCACCTGCCCTGGTATAGCCTATGGGACGGATTATTGGAATTTTCGGGAAAGATATCGACAGTAAGAGCGTCTTCTACCTGATTTGTTTTTTTTTGACTCACTCAGATTCTTCGCCAGATATTGACAATCAGCTACCAGGTATGCTGCAATATCTATGATTGCATTAATGGAATTTGATATTAATTTCTCATTTCAGTTTCAATGCGGATGCGTAAGGCCCTATATTTGGTCTTGAAAATAACTATTCTGACGCCGCGTCTGCAGTTGTCCTGACCATTTCGAATGTCCTTGGATCTGTCATCATCATCACAGTAGTGGAACATTATTTTCGTCAGTACAATGCTTTTTTGTCGTAATTTTCACTGAAGTAGTCACAGTCATCGTGGTGGTATTCGTGTTCTTTGGTTATCAGTATTTCGCCGCTTTTTATCGCGCCAGTGCAAGAGAAGTCAAACGCTTAGGTATGTCATGGTCTATTTTTGCGTATACCACCCTTTTTTGATTTCTAATAGACTCGATGCTCCGGTCATTGTTGTATTCACATCTCTCTGAATCTTTGACTGGTATGTTGGTTACTATAATTCTGCGAACTAATTATGGTGACGTAACACAAATAAATTTCCTCAGGTTTGCCAACACTGCGAACATATGGCGAGATCCCGCGCTTCCTCAAAGAAAATTCATATTACATTGACCTTGAAAACCGTGCTCTATTTCTCAACGTAACGAATCAAAGGTGGGGTCAAGTGGGGAAATGTGTTCACTTGTTTGTTGTAATGATATGTCTAGATGGCTCTCAATACGACTTGATTTCTGCGGAGCCCTTCTGGTTTTCTTTGTGGGTTTTGATGTCTCTGCTTGTCACATTATACTGAGTCTGATAAAGGTTGCACTGTTTGCTGTATGCGGTGTCTCGGGCATCTCGGCGGCGCAAGTTGGCCTAATTCTTACCTACACGAGTGCGTATACGTTGTTCTCCTTCTTGTAAACGAGACGATAGTAATATATCCAACTCATTATAGCCTCCCTGACGCAAGCCTGCGGCATGCTGACCAGGCAGACAGCAGAGGTAGAGGTAAGTCAGAAACGAACTACTTTCATAAATAAATAAAAAACTTATGAGGCCATCTAGAACTACTTAAACTCTGTGGAACGAGGTAAAGTTGAGAATCTATATCTTGACTTCCGTTTTTTTAAAGTTACGTTCGCTCTAGTTGTACATTATAGTCAAAAAGATCTCTTAGATCAAGAGGCACCCCATGAAATCCCAGAAGCCAGGCCACCTCCTGAATGGCCGACGCAAGGTGCTATTGCTTTCAAAAATCTTGCACTACGTTACAGACCTGGACTTCCAAATGTTCTTCACGGAATCTCTCTGTCAATTCGTGGCGGAGAAAAGATAGGAATTGTCGGAAGGACAGGTGCTGGAAAGTCATCTATAACTCTAGCACTTCTACGGATTGTTGAGTATCAAGGCTTGATCACCATCGACGGGTAAGTATATCTTGGTGTTTTATATATATTATTATGTAGAATTAATTCGCCATACTTCAGGGTTGATATATCGAAGATTGGCCTGAAAGATTTGCGCACGAAGGTGGCTATTATCCCCCAAGATGTAAGCAATGCGCTTTTCTATTCTATGCGATCCAACTTTTAACTTTCGGACTTCCATATGTCGAGTAGCCCACAATCTTTAGTGGTACGCTTATAATCTCGTCCGAACCTACGTCTGTCCTGATCGCCCAATTGCCTAGGCACTGTACGGACGGCCTTAGATCCGTTTTCCATGTACGATGATGCCAGACTATGGGACGCACTTCGACGGTCCTACCTCGTAGAAGAGGCGTCACAAGGAGAAGCCTCAAGTAGCGAAGAGTCTCCTAAAATTACCCTTGACACTGTCATAGAGGCTGATGGCCTCAACTTGAGCGTTGGCGAACGATCGCTCCTTAGTCTTGCTCGTGCTCTCGTCAGAGACACGAAAGTTGTTATATTAGACGAGGCTACGTAAGCACGCATCCACTCTCTGGCACGCAATCTAAATACACCAAAATGCAGGGCTTCTGTAGACCTTGAAACGGACCAACGGATACAACAAACGATCCAAACGGAATTCAAGACTAGAACATTGATCTGTATTGCCCGTGAGTCATGCATGTATATAACCGTGACAGAAATGCTCCATACTCAAGCTTTTCTTAGATCGCCTTCGAACCATCCTTTCCTATGACCGCATTTTAGTGCTTGACAGTGGCAGAATTTTGGTCGGTGGTGATACGCCTTTTTTTGAACTTCGAAGTTATTCACAGCCCAATGCAGGAATTTGACTCCCCATTTTCATTGTTCTCTAATCCTACCAGTCTATTCCGAGGGCTGTGTGACAAGAGCAACATAACGGGAAAGGATTTTTTCTAAAGCCAACAGAATTCGATTTTCTAGCCATGGTTTCTTCATCTTCAGATCTAACACGATTTCCACTTGATACATAGAGTATATAGAATTTCTAGACATGGAAGTGGCGATTCGCAGAACTGGCCGACGCACTAGTTCAGGTTAAGTACTTCTAACAGCTCGCTTGTATTTAGATTAGTTAAAAATACATGAACGTTGAAAAGACTACATGTGTGCGTACATATGATGTCTCTCAAAAACTCGTCAATGCGAGAGAAAATTATGGTCCACATCAAGTCCACACACCAGACGGAAAGTCGCTATTTACATAGCCACAATTGATGTCATTGCTCCGAAAAAGTACGGTTGATCGAAACATTCACCTTTCTTTTCTCTATGGATCCTGCAGGAACGAACACAAACCTTCACTCCGTCAAAGTTAGCTTTCATACTTTTTCCATATTCTTGCATTGCTAGATAAATCTTACACAGCAAACTAGGAGAAGACCAAAGCAAAGCAAAGATACCTGAAGAAAAAGAAAGAACGAAGAAAGCTGAAGCCAAAACAACGCTCTGATGACAAGCAAGACAAGGAAAAAAATGATGAAGATGTTATGGAAGTCGACATTGAGGAGGCCAATACCACCACTCCTTCAGATAATCAAAAAAATCCAAGAAAACGTACATTAGCGGAGGCTGAAGTCACTGTTGACGATGAAGAGATGATTGAAATTGAAGAACCACTGGCCAGATCTCGTACACCTGAATTGCAAGGGGCGCTTCCTTCTTTCCCCCTTCCAGCTCTACCCGACGCGCCGTCGAAATCCCTTTTAGCGTTTCAAGGCTTGGATCAGGCGCTCGTTGGAGCAGAATTGGTTTCGCCGTCAACTATACTTCCGATCCCCACAGAAAAAGATGACGGAGGAACCAGACTTAGCGAAAGGATGAGGAAACGCTTGCGAGATTTAGGCATAACAGAACTCTTTGCTGGTGAGGTGCAGTTTAATTCTGAAAGTACTTGCTATTGACACCATCTACTAGTTCAAACTGCCCTTTTGCCCTTTCTTCTTCCTGAAGACGAGCAAGCTAAAGGCCTTTATCTACCTTTCAGTCCTCCGCGTGATGTTTGCGTATCAGCGCCTACTGGCAGTGGAAAAACCTTGGCCTATGTTTTGCCAATCATAGAAGTATTAGAATGTATTCTTCGCCCTCAAAGAAAGCTAATGAATTTTAAAGGCACTGTCTTCAAGAATAGTTACTCGGTTGCGGGCTTTAATCGTCTTGCCGACGAGAGACCTTGTTGCTCAAGTCAGAGAAACGATAGAAACGTTGAGCAAAGGGACAAAATTGAAGGTATTCAGACATCACTTAGCAATATTGACGGATTCTGACTGTATGTTCAGATTGGCACCGCTACTGGACAACATTCTTTTGCTCATGAACAATCACAGCTCATCCAAGACCAAACATCCGAGTATGCTGTGTTCTGTCTTGCAAATTACAATACATCTTACTATTTTCTGTCAGTTTGCTCGGAGGCTCAAGTAAAATTGATATCTTAATATGTACACCAGGAAGGCTTATAGACCACATAACGGGAACTCCTAATTTCTCTCTTCAGCACCTTCGCTTTCTGGTTTGTGGTTGTATGTTTTGCAAAAAAAATTTCAGATCTAATCAGTATTGCCAACTGTAGGTCATTGACGAAGCTGACCGACTTTTAGCTCAGTCCTTCCAGGATTGGCTTTCCCAGGTTCTAGCAGCAACTCGGCCACATTCAAAAAACCTGTCAGAAAGGCCTCCGTCAACGGCCATGGGCGAAATTTTAGGCGCATTAGGATCATATCCTTTGAATAATATAGTCCCAGATGGCATCGCTCCTGCATTCCTTCATCGTCTTGTCACCCCGACCAATTCCTTCTTTTTGGAGCCTAAATCATTTTCCTGCCAGAAACTGCTCTTTTCTGCGACGCTTACTCGGGATCCTGGAAAAATCACCGCGTTAGAGCTGAAAAATCCGAAATACTTTATCGTACAAAGTAGTGGTGAGAAAAAAACTGCCGATTCGGCTGTATTGGATGTGGTTATGGAGAAGTTCTCGATGCCTTCGACTCTGAAGGTGTGCTTAAATTCTTTGGCATCTCTCGTCTATCAGTCTGTAACTCTTCATATCACAGGAACATATGATCGTGTGCTCATCAACGCAAAAACCACTAGTTTTCTTCCATCTTGTTCATCACTTTGATGTGAAAAATGCATTGGTCTTTACCAAGTCAGCCGAATCGACGACGAGACTCGTTCGTTTGTTCGATTTCTTTGAATCAGAACGGGCCAAAAATCTAGGCTTCGAACCCATCGTAGTTCGCTCATATTCAAGTGACTTGCCTGTGAACGAGAGAAAGAGCATTCTGGAGATGTTTAAGAACCAAAGAATTCATATGTTGGTCATTTATATCTATCATATTCGCTTTGGGGCTCTATTCACTGAAATTTATCGCATTTGCAGCCTTGTATGTTCCGATCTAATATCGCGAGGCATTGATATCAGTCATGTTTCTCATGTCGTTAGCTACGATGTTCCTGTCGACATGCGCAAGTATGTCCATCGGGTGGGACGTACCGCCCGTGCAGGCAGGGACGGTGATGCGTGGACATTAGTAGAAGAACAGGAGGTATGCTGACCTATTAATCCCTCCGCAACCTGCGCAATGAACGTTGATCCTTGCGCAATGTTCAGGCACGATACTTCAAGCAAATGTTGAAGGGGGCTGACCATTTTGAAAGAGTGAAGAGGATCCGGCTCAGCGAAAAGGATCTTGCACCCCTGCTACCACACTATGAAGTATGCTCCTTTATCTTTTTGACTCTCGACGTCTCGCTGATACTTAACAATTTCTAGGTCGCTCTCAATCAATTGAAGGATGCCTACAGCAGGCAAAGTTAGACGGATGCAATTCATCGATGGCGATCTCAGAGTAGAGCGAGCTAAAAATCCCCCCAAGTAATCTACAAAAAATACAGATATGCGCATACAAAAAAATCCTTGAATCAACCGAGAAGACCCCGAACGTATCTGAGAAGGTCCTTGCCCTTATGAATGAATTGAGTTCGTTGTAAATAGTAAAATGCACAGACGGACGTACCCCACGAGTCTTGACACCAGTAACCATTGCTTTCACATTGTCAACTTCCATTGCATCGCTATCATCATTCGTACCAGCAGCAACGTCTTTCGGAGCCATGAAGTTATACTCAATTCGTTGCCTTTGTGCCATTCCATAACGCATAACCACTATCAGAGCAGCTCTCCAGCCTTCTAACGCGCCAGGCGTACCGTTCTTGCCACTGTATTGAGCTAAAGACAGATTAGACGTGTGACCATTTGAGCTCCCTGATCTGCCAGGTGTGGGCGGTGTGGGCGGTACAGGTAACGAAGGTACCACTGTTGAGCGCACCACATAGGGACAATATGATCTGTGTTCCTTGAGCAGGTCGAATGACCGTCGTGGAAGTGTCTTTTTAGGACGCGAGGCGGCTGAATTTGAGGTGACGATGCTGCCAGCCTGTGACTCCAATGTATCCGTTGATTCGCTGGCAAGTGATCGGGCGCTGAATGCCCACAATCCAAGCCGCCGCTGGCACAGCTCACACTGCAAAAGCGCATTTTCTGGCTTTACTTGGGTCAATGTAGAGGGCATACGGAAAGCGAATTTGGACGGTTTTTGAGTTATGTCCGAGGCTTTTGGGGGGGTGTGCGGAAGGGAGACGGAGGAGGCGCGGGAGAGAGCGGGACTGGCAGGCATTGACGGAACTCTTGACGGTGTCCGCGTGGTGGAAGAGCGTCGAAGGGATTCTGGTGCGGCAGGCGGAACAAGAGACCAGCCAAATAACGAAACCAGAATTGCGGTCTCCGACAGCTGGGATGGTGGCGGCGGAGAGGACTGAGGATGATCTTCGTCCATTCTCGAAGATGCATCAGTACTACTTTGCGGGGCGAACGACGAAAAAATTTCTCGCAGGGAGTTGGTCTGAGATGTCGACTTCAAAGAAGTCATGATATATTTTAAGGAAGATGCGTATTTGAGTACTCACCAAGGGATGCTTGATCAAGACATCCTTGATCACTGGATTGATCGTCTCGGCTTTGCATTTAATGTCTTTGATCATCGCTGCTGGTGATTGTAATGGTATACAATATATTGAATCTGCTAACGCGTCAATTACGTTCAAAAAGCCAATTCATGTGGATATTTACATTCGCATTGACGCGTCTTCCAAGGGCAACCATTTTTGTGAGCTTCCACAAGAGCAACGCGTTGTTTCTCAGCGAGCGTGTTTGCTATAGGGATAAACGGGGTAAGTTCATGCATCAGTATGATGCCCCAGATGACCCACCAGCATCGCGACTCAAGCCTTCTCTACCAGCAACCACCCAAGAGGAGTTGCACAGACCGCAGACTAAACGGTCTTTCCCATCGTTAATCCAACCACATTTCGAAGCAGCTACAGCATCAATTGACGGAGGTTTGTTGGCATAAGTCGCGAGTTTGAAGGTTGCGAGACGTGCCAGAAAGGAGGGTAGAGATGATGGCCGGTACTCTGCTGTTGCTGGTAAGGGTGGGGCTGGTGCCTGCGTTTGGGAGGAAGACCTGAAGGAAAAGGAGTTCTTCGTTCGGGATGCAGCGCGGGCTAAGATTGCAGTAAGATGCGGCGTGTTTCTGGTCTGAACAATCTTTGAGGAATGTGCACTTTCGGAGTATGTTAGTAAATGACCTCTGGCCTAGATCCGTCTTCCAGGTGGGTGGACAGACTTACGGGGTTGTAGTGCCTGACTTGATGCCATATTTCGCAAGAGTCGAATATAGAGATCGAGCGGTATATGCGCGTTTGGCAGGAGGAGGTCTCTCCAACGGTGTGGCGGGTGTCACAGCACTGTCCAGCACCTGGAATGCATCATCGAGTTTGCGCTGCAATCAAAACATTAGACTTGTATTCGACAAGAGAGATACGAACAGCATGCCTTTGTCGACCTTATTCTGCTTTCATTTGTTGACGGTGATTCCGAATCGACAGGAAGTGCAGAGGCGTCTGTCATGAAGAAACACGGTCAGGACATAACCAAGAATCACCAGCGCCTCCTGCAATGCAGTCGCTTAGTCATCTTCCACAAAAGGGAGGAACAGGGTTTTCCCATTGGGTACTTTTACATAAGAATCACAAAAAAGAATTCGAAAAAGGAAAGAGGAGGAAGAAAGGAAAGACCATAGAAATTTGCGAACAGCTTTGCAGAGCCCAAGGCGTTGGGATTTACTCATAAATAGTGTATTTCATGCCTTGGCATAATCAAATTTTTTCTTCGCGCGTTGCGCGTCCCGAGAACGTGTCTCGGACATGCAACATACATGCTCAAGGACAAAAAAAAGCCACACCACGTAGAACTCAATTTAAACCTTTAAAAAAACAAATTTCAGATATACCAACATATATTATTTGCATTCATATTTATTTGAACTCGTGAAACCGCAGGAGGCGCCCAGTATGGGCCCAATTTCTATGAAGTCGGCGTCTATGTGAAGGTCAACCCGGGTCGTGTCACGTGCGTGGCAGATAACTTTTGATCGAGTTATCTGCCATGGTCCCAGTTCCCCATCCTCAATGTCATTTCTCAAGAATCCTAAGAGACAGTTTCCTCCAAACCTATGTAGAATATACGAATTTATATTTTTTTAAATTTTTATCAAGCAATTTCGGGCAACAATCGGACAATGGCAAATAACTGGCAAGTAACATGGGGCTGTGCATTATTCCCACCTATGTTATTTGACACGGCAAGCTCCGGGCAAATAACTACCCAACGCAACGATGGGTAAGCCAGGAACAGTGATGTGTCGTGAAAAGCACGAATGCTCACGACTTGGCCTCCACCATCATTCGACAATGTTCAACTTCTTTCAGGACCCAGCTAATTATAGGGTGTCTCCGCTCCCGACGCCCGTTCTCCAGACCGGAGCTAATTGAACATATGGCTTTCGTTGACTTCCTACCAAACGAATTGCAATCCGATACCGTTTGTCAGGCATCTATGAAAGTCTACCGCTGCCAGAGGCCCGAATTTCATCATCTCAACCTTTGCTTTATCTGCGGCTCTCTGCAACATGACATTCATGCTATCCTCTTTGCCCTGTCGCTTGGAAAAATAACGGGTGGCGCAATATTTTCTGACAATTGGAAACATGGATCTGTTCCTGCTCTCGATTCAGTTCGCCTGATAGCAGTTATTGCGTCAGCCCGTCCAAAGTTGAGGTAGTGTTTCACAAGGCCGCAGTATTTTACCTACACGATCTACCTTGTAGCAAGCTTTGGAGTTTTCTTCAGGCTTCAGAGTTCTACTCGCAGTGGAAGCCGACCTTCGACTAGAATATCCACCGAATAGCAAAATGATTCTTTCATTTTGCTAAAAGCAGGCGGCCTAGCTTCAGCCATGGCTTAAATAGCATTTCGTTATCTGTTGTGGTCTCCTTGGCTCTAAACCTTCCTTTGATTATTGAATTCACATCAATCAACATTTCGCAAGGATATGGCGTCATGTAGCGTCTTCTTGTTTTAAGCGCTTCTACTTCTCAATCCCCTCTGTATCAATTACCTGGTGCGACATGTCTTCCGAAGACGAGAAACATGGCAGGGTCGTTAACGAGAAGGCGTCCTACGTCGTCGACACCGTATCTGAAGATGACCTTCATTTCGAGGATGCCGCCGTGACGAATGGTGCACCGATCGAAAAAATAAGTCCTCTTGGCTACCACGTCGATTGGATCACTGTCGTGTTTCTGGTACGTATTCTGCGGGGAAAAGGATCTCCACAAAAGCTGAATCTTCGTTCCGATGCCTTTAGAATATTAGTAAAATGATTGGAACCGGAGTTTTCACGACGCGTAAGTGCTTAGGCAATGTTCCTCTTCTGAGCGACAACATCTGATTAAAAAACTCTAGCTGGGTCCATCTTGAAGGCGGTTGGCTCGGTCGGCCTCAGCTTGATTTTCTGGGTCATTGGATATATTTTCGCTGCATGTCAGTCTTCTCTTTCTCACAACATCTGATAACTGAAGTTGTTCAATTCTAGCGAGTCTGTCGGTTTACCTTGAATATGCGACATACTTCCCCCATCGCTCAGGTGCCGAGGTTGCATACCTGGAGAAGGTAAGGCGTGGTCCTTTGAAGCGAATATATATCCATCGTCTGACAGAAATTTTTGCAAGGCTTATCCCAGACCAAAATTCTTGTTGCCGACTGCTTTTGCTGTGCAGTCTGTCTTGCTGTCGTTCAGCAGTAGTAACGCTATTGGTAAGACCCTCTTAATACGTCGGAAAACCCTAATGCCAATGTTTGCACAGTTCTTGCCAACTACCTGCTCGTCGCAGCCGGTACGCCTCAAACAACATGGAACGTCCGCGGTGTTGCAGTTGGAGTCTTTACGGGACTGGTCATAAGTAAGTTATTTTACCACCCACCAAACCAAAATTTCTCTCTACTTATGAACCATAGTCTGCATCATAAGCACACGGTGGTCTCTTCGTCTATCGAACGCAATTGGTCTCGTGAAGGTCATCACTCTTATCTTGTGAGTTTATCTCAATCTACATCTGATTTTCCTGCTAATTGGCGGACAGCATCTCCATCACAGGGCTAGTCGTCCTTGGAGGGCATACCCGTGTCAAAGACCCACACGCCAACTTCCGTAACTCCTTTGCCGGGACTACCTCGAATGGAAATGGTCTTGCCACCGCACTTGTAAAAGTAAACTTCGCTTACGCAGGATTTGAGGTATTGAATTCGGGTCACTTTCGCTGCTTTGTTGCTGAAATCTTATTTAGAATGCCTTTAATGTCATTAACGAAGTTCGAGTAAGTATGCACGAGGTTACCTCCTTTTCCCCGCACCACTGACATTCGATCTGGTGCAGAATCCCGTGAAGACCATGAAGAGATACGCTCCCATCTCGCTCACGATTGTTTTTGTCCTCTATTTCTTTGCAAATATCGCATATTTTGCAGCCATTCCCAAAGAGTCTATCAGAACGTCCAAAGAATTGACCGCCAGTCTTTTCTTCACAGCGGTGTTCGGCAATAGCAAAGCAGTCACTGCTCTCAGCGTTCTAGTTGCTATCAGCAGCTTCGGGAATATGCTGGCAGTTATCATTGGCTCCTCCAGAGTTATTCGGGAATGCGGAAGGTGGGATCATTATATGCTAACCTGACTGGGCGTTCTCAGAGCTTACTCCTCTCTCTCGATATAGACAAGGTGTTCTCCCATATCCAAGGTTCTGGGCTTCAACTTGGCCCTTTAACACACCTTTAGGTCCGTATCTTCTCAAGTGGATTTTGACAGTTATCGTCATTATTGCGCCTCCTGCTGGCGATGCCTTCAACTTTAGTGCGTTTTGTACCGCTTTCTCAAAATATGTTGTCATCTGCTCACATCACCTCCCCCAGTCGTTGATCTCCAGTCGTATCCTGCAAATGTTTTCAGTTTTTTGATGACCATTGGCCTTTTCTTCGTGCGCCGCCGTCGCCAGAGCATTGGCGCACCAAAGACTGAGTTTAGAGCATGGAATGTTGTGTTGATTTTTTCGCTCGCAGTTAACGTTTACTTGCTCGCTCTTCCTTGGGTTCCCCCTGCCGGTGGCATCTATGGAGGCGACGTTAGTTTCTTCTATGCTACTTACTGCATCGTTGGACTTGGAATGTAAGTTATCCTCAGTTCAAAGGCGATCACGCATTCTGATTAAGGACCATGATCTCGCAGCCTCGCCATCTCAGGTCTCGCTTACGTTCTCGTCGTCCTTGTGTTACCCAGGTGGGGTAACTACTCTATCCGCCAATTCCTCGAGAAATTACCGGATGGCGCGCAGGCGACACGTCTTGTTAAGGTGCCAAATGCTGAGCTCGCGGAGTGGGATGCAACCCACAACGAACATGGCGAAGTTATCGCACGGAAAGATTGATTCTCCGGTGGGCGTGGCAATACATCTCTCCTTTTCACGTCGCTAAGGTCGTGTCCTGTTTTGTTCAACTCGGATTCCGTGTACACTATGTAGTCTAATCGGTTCATTCTTACGACCTCACTCCTCCATTTATGTAGATAGACAATTGCCCCCAGCTCTTTGAATTTTTGTGGCACTGAAATCATATGCTGAATGAGCAATTGTTCATTTTCTCTGGTTAGCGAGTGCTAGTTGGAAGCGCTCAAAACATTTATCTTATCATTTTGTGACATCAAAAATGGTATCAAACTCCGTGACTTCCACACCTTTGTGTCTTCGTCTTTTTGCCCACCGTGCATCCACTCAGCTGAATCTCAGATGAACTCCAGATTACCCCAAGATTACATATCCTATTCACTCAGAATAGTTTTTGGTTATAAGAATATCGGCAACCATTGTTACATTCGCACAAATGATTCTAATCCAGCGGCCCTGATACGCCCTGCTACTTCTTCTACTCAGCTTCTGTGCCTGTGGACTGTGGAGATGAAGTGGGAGAAGCCGAGAGAGACAAGTATACTTTACTTATCATATGACGCCTGATGAATATCTGTCGTTGATGATAGGCGAGTTGCAATGGTTGCTCGTTACGAACTTGTTCTTGTGACGAATTCTGACAAATGATTTTTACAGCCAGTGTCCAAAGAGCCGGTTTTTTTCTCGTGCCTCCTTGGTGCCTCCGCCAGTTGGACGATTTGACAGATACCTGACTAAGTGCTTCTTCAATATAAACTGTCAGAAGGACAGACATAACGTACGTGTATTCCCCGTTCGAAGGGCCGTCCATTTGTTTTCACTAATCCTCCGATATCTCCTCCCCGATTCACCCACATAAGGATTCTTTTGTATATTTATCCTCGCTGGATGGGCAAATAGTATACGCGTGGTTAGGGCCGTTGGTGCGGCTCAGCATTTATATAAGTACTTGACTTGCATTCGTTCGACAGGTCCTCAATTACGTTGCGGTATGCTTCGCTCACTTTTGCTCCTCTCGCTGAGTTCATACGCTTTCAGTGCGGTATTCACCGCCGTTGCTGATCTTCCTAACGTTGAATTTGACTTCATCATTGTTGGAGGTATGCGCTCGTTAAATCTAAGAGTCGGCTCATAAACGAAAATATCTAATTATTGTTTCGCTCAGGTGGTCAAGCCGGTTCAGTGCTCGCTAACAGATTAACAGAAATTTCAACCAATAAAGTTTTATTGATTGAAGCTGGTCCGTCGTGAGTTATGCATACATTTTTTTGCCTCGACCGACTTTGACTTTTCATTGATAGTAACGAAGGAGTTCAGGATTCCATAATTCCTGGTCTTGCGTTTGGATTAGGAAATAGTCCCTTCGACTGGAATTTCACTACTACGCCTCAGAAAGGTCTTAATGGACGCGTGATTGCCTTTGAAAGAGGGCACATTTTAGGAGGGAGTAGTTCAGTCAGTAAGTTACTTGAGTCCCTCGATTTTCACAGTGTTAATCGTTCATATATACAAAAGATGGCATGTTCTACACACGGGGCTCTTCATCAGATTTCAATCGATTTGCTAAGGTTACAGGCGATCCCAGTTGGTCATGGGCAAATCTACAGCCTTATATTCTCAAGGTACTGTTTCGACATGAGAGTTTTTCGACCACGCGACGCTCATGTCCCTTGGCTTGAATAATTATAGCACGAAAAGTGGACCGCTCCGGCTGACGGGCATAACACAACTGGACAATTCAATCCACAGGTCCATGGCTTCACCGGATTTATCGAAACGACTCTTTCTGGTTTTCTAGACCCTGCGGTAGATTCCAGGATAATCCAGGCCGCCAATCAGTTGAATGGAGATTTCGCCTTTAACCTTGATATGAATTCCGGGAATCCTTTGGGCGTAGGTTAGTTCGTTTTTGAACTGCATTGCGGCTTTGAGTAATAATGCTAAACATTTTATGTAGGATGGCTTCAGGCCACTAATGGTCATGGAATTCGAAGCAGTGCTGCCACGACCTACTTGGCTCCTCAATTTCAAGCTCGCCCAAATCTATTTATCCTTTTGGAAACACGGGTGACAAGGATATTACAAACTCCAGGTGGTGAAAAGCTTACGTTGCGTACAGTCGAATTAACATCTGGAAACAGTACGTCTTTACCTTCAAATGAGATTTCACTCATAAGCTGACAACGTCTGAATAGATAACACTAGTCCTAGGGTCACATTAACAGCCTCTAAAGAAGTCATCCTATCAGCTGGAGCGGTTGGCACACCACACATTCTCCTTCACTCTGGCATTGGTGATAAGAAAGAGCTAGCTGCTCTTGGAATTCAATCTGTGCTCAATCTTCGTAGTGTCGGAAAGAATCTTACAGAACATCCGGACTTTGCGCCCACATTTACCTTAAACATTCCAAATGACATCGATCCGTTTGCCAAGTAGGTTCATCATATTCAGTTTTGCATGAAAAATACCAATCGAAGTATAGTGTTTTCTTTGATCCTGCACTTCAGGCTCAAGCACTTGAGCTGTGGACGACCAACAAAACGGGGCCTTATGTTTGGCTCGGTCGACTTGATCATATTGCTTGGGTCCGTCTTCCGGAAGACTCACCCATCTTCCAACAATTTGATGATCCATCTTCTGGACCTAATTCGGCCCACTATGAATTGGCGCTAGGGGTGAATATCTGGCGAGAATGTGATCTTGACCGAATTTCGCTGACGTGCATTTTCTATAGGGAAGTGCTACATCAATAACAGCTGGAGGGTCTGTAGTTAGCCCAGCGTCTCGTGAGTTTGTTGCAATCGCCTTCATCGTCTCAACAGGTTTCTAACCGTTTTAGGCGGATCTGTCAAGCTGCAAACCAACAATCCTTTCGACGCCCCTCTGATTGATCCAGCATATTTCGAATCGGAATTTGACCTATTCGTTGCACGAGAAGCGATAAAAGGATTCCGTCGTTTCCTTTCGGCGCCAGCATGGCAAGATGTCTTCGTTGGTCCTGCAGGAGCTCTTGCAAATGCAACTACCGATGCACTCTTGAACGAATTCATCATCAATAGTACAACTTCGGGTGCCCATCCCGTAGGAACTGCAGCAATGTCAAGGAAAGGGGCTTCATGGGGCGTGGTAGATCCCGATTTGCTTCTAAAGAAAGCGTCGGGACTTCGAGTAGTAGATGCATCAATCATGGTGAGAATTGGAGTCCTCTTTTTCGTCATATGTGATCGGACACTTGACATCATTCAATCGTAGCCATTCGTGCCATGTGCGCATACACAGGCGGCCGTGTATATTATCGCGGAGCGCGCTGCGGACATCATTAAAGCGGCTTGGGATTAAGGAAATTGTTAGTATGTATTTATGTTGTAAAGTATATCTTCGCACCAATGGGCATTCTGGGGCTGCTTCCAATAATCTAGAAGCAGCATCTTCTACATTTGCGTCGCTACTTGCAACTAAGCATCGCTTGTAAACCCTCCATTGTAAGCACGAAGGGTCTCAAGGAACAATCCGGCCGCCAGTTCATTCGTTCATGAAATATGAGACGAAATGCCTAGAATAGGGAGTCCGCGGTTAAGCAGAGGGCGTCCCATGATCTTACTTCAATCGAGTACCCTGGGACGAGATAGCGTTGTGTTAGTTGATCTCGCGTGGCCCGTCGTTTTAGCGAGAATCGGGAGACGTACACTGACAGTCGGGTTCTGTGGCCTGAAGATTGTTCTAGATATTCAGTGTCATGCTTGTAGCGGGCAGCCAAGATTATTTGTTGCGCTAAATGCTATGCTGCTTGAGAAATAGAACATACGGAGAACCGATGATCGCTAAGAAAGGCATGTGAGCATAAGCCAGATATACGTTGCCATATAAGTCACCTCAGCTCGCACTTTGAGATATATCATTAGCAAAAGTTCCATTAGATTGAAGACAACCAGTCCGGAAGACAAATACGGAGATTGCCTAGGCAATTTGTGCATGTTGGCGCAATTCAGAAACATAATTTTCAATCAGCCGCAAGGCTGTTGTGCGGAGAGTTGACACTTGTAGAGAAAAAATTTCCCCATCATGGGATGTTGACGCATTGATTGCATAAGGTTAGGATAAAGTCTAGATGATATCGCCTGAATCAAGGTTGAGAAGACAGAGGCTTGTCCTCGACATCTATTGAGATCCTTAGATAGTTCTCGTCTTGGCAGACGAGAAGTTTTCCGAGAGCGTTTCGCCACAGCAAGAAACATATACCGAGGCCGAATGGAGGGATTTTTTGATGAAGAGTTTTTGACGAGACAATGAAGCTAAGGAATACATCGACGACTGGCAAGGAGATGTTAAATAAAGTTACACATTGACTTGAATGTCGGATAATGCCGAAGCGGACCTTCAAATCCAAATCTAAACCTTAATTTTCTTATCCACACAACTTTTGATATCAAGCTCGTCGTCACACACGCTCAACTTGTTGCCTTGAAAAATCCATTGGCACTACCAGGTACATCCATTGGCTTATCGCGTAGTTTTTCCGATGCTGATATCTTTCATTCTTTTCGTTTTAGGCGCAGAGGTCAATTGGGAGGCACTCGTTAACACTTACGACAAACTTGTATGTCTTCTTAGGAGTCCGCTTCGGATGGTCTGACCAACCTATGTCAGATAACTACAACTCAAAATGGGTGCTAGCCGTGCTGATAAAGTCCTTTACTTCGAGAAGCTAAAGGAGCTCCTCGCCAAATATCGTGAGTGATATATTTTCGAATTCTACATCTTGGATGCTAATTAGCGATATGCAGCCTCCATCTTCCTGGTCAACGTCGATAATGTCGGTTCCAACCAGATGCATCAAATCCGTGTCGCTCTCCGCGGCAAGGGTGTTGTGTTGATGGGCAAGAACACCATGGTTCGCCGTGCTCTCCGCACCATCCTCGGGGAGAACCCCCACTTCGAACGCCTCCTTCCCTACGTCAAGGGTAACATCGGTTTCGTCTTCACCAATGACGACCTCAAGGAGGTCCGTGAGATTATTGTTGCCAACAAGGTAGCCGCTCCTGCTCGTGCTGGTGCCTTTGCCCCTAAGGATGTCACCGTCCCTGCTTGCAACACTGGCATGGAACCCGGAAAGACGTCTTTCTTCCAGGCTCTCGGTATCCCTACCAAGATTGCCCGTGGTACCATTGAAATCGTGTCCGATGTCAAGGTTGTCACCGCTGGTACCCGTGTTGGAAGCTCTGAGGCTACTCTCCTCAACATGCTCAACATCTCCCCCTTCACCTACGGTATGACTGTCTTCCAGATCTACGACAGGGGCAACATCTTCTCTCCCGACGTTCTTGACGTCGATGAGCAAGAACTTGTCGACCGCTTCTTGTCAGGTATCAAGACCATTGCTGCCATTTCTTTGGCTCTCAACTACCCCACCATTGTTTCGGTGTCCCACACCCTTGTCAATGCATACAAGAACCTCCTTGCGATCTCCCTTGCCACCGAGTATACCTTCGAGGCTTCAGAGAAGGTAAGCTTTTTTAAAATTGGAAAGATTGGCAGTTATATGATTATAATTATAATACACACTGAAAATTCTGAGCGTCTCAAGGATGCACCGCGGAAATCAATAATTTACATGATTCCTCTGCCAATCTTCCTTGACATAGTATATATACAGGCGCTAATTATTTTTCTATCAGATCAAGGAATACCTTGCCAATCCTGATGCGTTCGCTGTTGCCCCTGCTGCGGAAGCTGCTGCTGCTCCCGCCGCTGCCGCCGCCGTTGAGGAGAAGGAGGAGGAGAAGGAGGAGTCAGACGACGACATGGTGAGTTTTGTACCAACACAAGCAAAGGAGGCTATATTAATGCACGTTCGTACTATAGGGCTTCGGACTGTTCGATTAAATGCAATGCCCCGGAGATTCACCGCGGAATATACGTGTTATGTAGTCGTGTTATGTAGCTCCAAAATAATCATGTTCTGCTGCTCTGAGTCTGCGTGTGATTTCATGCGGGAACAATGTCGGGAACGGGCGAAACAGGAAGGAAGGAGTTGGGGTATGTATGACACTGCAATGACGGAGATAATCGCTGGCCTGTTCTGGTTTTTTCCGACCGAGCAGCGTCCACATCTGCTTCTTGGCCATCAAACGTTTACCGGTCGTCAGCGCACCGATCCGATTATCTTTCCCAATCTGGCGTTCTCCGCTCACTTTTGGCCTCTATTGACTGAACCGTCATCGCGCTAGTCCTATATATTCCAGACAGCCATGTCGAACCAAGAAGAAGACCAGAACAATATGGATTTCGGAAAAGGTGGCCATCTCATTGTTGTCTCCAATCGTCTCCCCATCACCATCAACAAGGACGCCAATGGCGAGTACCACTTCAAAATGTCTTCGGGCGGTCTCGTTTCCGCCCTCTCTGGCTTCAAAAAGTCCCTCAACTTCACATGGATCGGCTGGCCCGGATTCTTCATTCCCCCAAAAGATCGTCCTCTAGTCGACAAGCGCCTCATGGAAGAATACTCCTGCCAGGCCGTCTATCTCGACGATGAAGTAGCCGACCGGCATTACAACGGTTTCTCCAACTCGATCCTCTGGCCACTATTCCATTACCACCCGGGCGAGATGAACTTCGACGAGGAGAACTGGCTCGCGTACCGCCAGGCCAACATGCAATTCGCCGAGGTCGTTCGTCAACAAATAACGCCTGGCGCCATGGTGTGGGTGCAGGACTACCATCTCATGCTCCTCCCAATGCTCCTCCGCGGCATGATCGACGGACGCAAAAACGTTGGAACCTTCACGAGTGAGGAGTTGACCAAGATCACTGAGGGAATTGACGTCACCGCTTTCTCGTCCACTCAACCTCCCACGCCTGGCGTGAAGATTGGTTTCTTCCTCCACACACCCTTCCCCAGTAGCGAAATCTACAGGTACGCTGGTGTTGTTTAATGTCTCAGACATACCCTAACGCCGTGCAGAATTCTGCCTGTTCGTCGGGAGATTCTTCTTGGCGTGCTGTACTGTGACCTCATTGGGTTCCACACCTACGATTATGCTCGTCATTTCCTGTCATCATGCACCCGTATTTTGGGTCTTCCGACGATGCCTAATGGTGTTGAATTCGAAGGCCGCCTTGCTCATGTGGGCACCTTCCCCATCGGAATCGAACCCAACAGCTTTATCGATGTGGGTGCCCCTTCACGCATTTTTTTGTAAGCTCGGCTCACTCTGTTTTTAGAACCTGAAAAAGCCGTCCGTTGTCGACCGTGTGAAGCAGCTGGAGCAGCGTTTCGGCGGTGTTAAAGTCATTGTTGGTGTGGATCGTCTCGATTACATCAAGGGCGTTCCGCAAAAGCTGCATGCTCTTGAACTGTTCCTCACGCAGCACCCTGAATGGATTGGAAAGGTGTGTTCTGAAACTCTTCTTGAGGTGGTTTCGGCTAATTTCTCCAGGTTGTGCTCGTCCAACTCGCTGTGCCATCACGGCAAGACGTCGAAGAATACCAAAATCTGCGATCGACGGTGAACGAGCTTGTTGGCCGTATCAATGGTCGTTTCGGCACAGTGGAGTTCATGCCCATACACTTCATGCACAAGAGTCTGCCTTTCGATGAGCTTTGCGCGCTTTACACCGTCAGTGATGTCTGTCTTGTGTCAAGTACACGCGATGGAATGAATCTTGTATGCGTCTTTCATTTTACTTCCATACATTGGAGTGCTCATTGAAAACTGCAGGTATCATACGAATACATCGCATGCCAGCAAGCGCGTCAGGGTGTCCTCATCCTTTCCGAGTTTGCCGGTGCCGCTCAAAGTCTGAATGGGTCAATCGTTGTCAACCCATGGGACTCTCAAGAGGTTGCGGATGCGATCCATGAGGCTGTGACGATGGATTCCACGACACGGGCAGAGAACCAGCGCAAACTGTTCAAGTACGTGAACAAGTATAGCGCTGCGTTTTGGGGAAGCAGTTTCATCAAGGAGATGAGCCGGATTGATGCAGAGGACGTAGGAAAGGAAGGTCAGGCGGAACTTCACGTCAAAGCTCACGATGAAGCGTCCTACGGAAACCTAATCGTCACCGAGTAATTGCCAGCAACTACATAAAGCTCTGTTAGAGCACGTCACTCTTTCAACTTTCCAAGAAAAGGAAAAGGTCAAAATGAGGCGACTCCGATGCAAAAGGAAAGTTCACATCGCATATGTTTAGAACCACTTATTGTTTTTAGAATTACTACACTACGCTATTCCCACCTCGACATAGAGAGTATGAATGGGACCGTTTCGTCATGACATGCTAGTTCTCTTTCTTTTCCCACTTTCGTACACGCCTCAACACTTTCAGTCCGGTGGATATATGTCTCGTGGACATATCCATGCAGTATCCTTCCGTTTGTTCGATCATCCTTCTAATCGTCTGCTACGTACGACCCGGGCTCCGGTACGTAGTGGAGTCAACATAGTACATTGTCTATAATAATATTTATGTGCAGTATACCTACACTTCTACCTCGGATATGCTCCTTGGGCTCACGAATCATGCGAAGTTGACTTGCAAGATAACGTTACTGCGGAAAGGGGTATATTTTATCTCGTTAGCGAATGGGTTATGTGATTCGTAGACTTTTTTCATGCCACCGTGAACGGGAAAATATTATAAATAGACTGCCTGGTGACCCACAACTTGGACAACGGCAAACCGGCAATTGCTTATAGGTCCCCATTTGGCATCGATTTTGCCCGATAAAGAAGTTACCTCTGCACGTCAGAATTATGAATAGGAACACGAAGCGTCGCACGTTGCTTAAGATTATCTCTACTTTCTCCAAAGCTCCTCAAAGAGAACCATGGGGTGTGAAAGGTAGGGATGTTGGTCCGTTTGGAGGAACCTCGTGTACGCTAAAAGGAATACACAAGGCAGAGACACAGCCTCGCTGTCAAAACAGGCTAGAAATATCAGCAGGAGTGTGCCGAAAGCGCGCGCTGGCACACCAATACATATGTAGCACCGTCCTTCATGGGTTTGAAGGTTTGAGGCCATAATAGGCTGAATTTTCACTCGAGAGGTCATCGACTTATCAGTCGTGTGGAATATCCCTGAGGTGTACAATGGTAAGTATCTTGGCGAGTGGTGCAATAAAGTCACAAGTTCACAGCAGTTGCAGATGCGGAATACCAAGCCCGCTTTGTTTTGCATAGACTAACATGTGCAGCACGGTTGCAATGAGTTGTCTCAAAAAATTATTTGGCAGAACCCATGCCAGTTTCAACGTTATCCGACCCAAAGCTGCAAGGCTTAGCGGGCGTTTGTAACGTTATTGGAGCTCATTTGAAGATGAGCTGTTGTTTTAGAGGTACGTGGATAACCGCACTCCTAGGTCGGTGAACCAGTCTCTTGCTTATAATTGACGCGTCGTTGTCAAATCGCTGGTGCGTTCTGTTGCGAATGGTATCATGTACTTATTTCTCTTTTCGATTTTTGAAGCAAGCTACGAGGATAACGTGGCAACCTTCTTTAAAAAGAACAGACCTTAGGTTTGAATTTCCAATCGTTTATAAGTATAAAGAAATGATACTATGCGTGTATCACGCCCTCAACCCTTTGTTGAACCCACATACGAATATTACGAATCTAGCGACCTGCGTTGCAGTACTTGCAATTAAAGTTGAAAGTCCGTCTGAATAGCTCTCTCTTACGCTAAACACGTGCATCATTGAGTGGCTCTTAGCACAAGCATATTAGAGGCAGAAGGTAATCACGTCAGTGAGGCTGTACCGCCCAGGCCAATGGTTCATCCTAAGAATTCTTTCAGAAGACTGGCAGAACAAGTTTTTTGTCCACGCCGGTGCAAAGATGGCTTCTGATTTGAAAGAACAGAATATTTTGCTTCCTTCTACGTTTTTCTGGAAGAGATTTCTATGCGGATAGTAATCTGAACAAGTCATATCTACATAGTGAATCTTAAACTTCCCTTAAAACTCTAGGGGGAGTTAAAGCACTTCGGCGCTCTTGCGCGTCAACATGGAAGTCGATGCCATAGTTGGACTTTGCCAATATGTAATCTCCATAAATAAAAGCATAGCGAAGTTAACTCTCACAGCACCGCAGCATCAATAAATCCCCTCGACTGAGTTATGTCAATGATATCAGCTATCAAATAATGCATCAGACGCTTCATACCTTCAGAGATGAATCCGTGCATATGTGGATGGATACCAGTTCTCCAAATGGTTCTTTACAAGACAGTTCCTATCTGAAAAATCTCATGGCGAACCGGTTCATTTGTTGCTGACCGCTGAACGCTTGTCGCAAGCTAGAATTTGGCACGAGGCGCACAATCTATTATTAAGCGCCCATTGTCCGATGCAAGTACGTAATCACTGCGAAGAGATGCACTTGCTAAAATTTCAGAACTAGATTTTCCAGGCGCCAGTAGCTACATTTTGACATTGAAAAGCCTTTGAAAATGTTTTCGTTAATAGGGTTACGAGCGTTCTTCAAAGTCTCCGGACTCACCCCGCTTAGCACTGGTCCGTTCTTCTCTCCAAGACTCAAGCCGGGGCGTAGATTTGTACCGTTACTACTTACCATAACGGACATGTAAGTTAAATGGGAATTAGGGCACTCTAAAGGCGGTGCAGAATCTGTTGAATGGAACTGCGCACGTTCAATTATACGGATAGTATTCAACACTCATTGGTCGGTCCAAGCCCGGGTTCCAAGTAAACTGCTTAGCCTGAAGGGGACTGCCACAGTGCGTGCTGACTGACAGTGGCGGTTTTCTGCCAATCCAATGAGAGGCACAAGACTCGGAATTCGGAATGATTTGCGGTGGTTGATATCGTTCAGAATTGTTGTATTCCAGATTGATGTCAAGAAGTTATGCACGTCTTACTATTGTCTTAATTTTATTTCAGTTGCACAATGGAGCTGACTCCTGGAGTCTTGGACAAAAGTGGTACCCATGTCCGTAAAAACAATGTATTTTGGGGGAGTCATATTGACAACCAGAATGAAAACTGACCAAAAACGACGGGCCTGGGACTCGAACCCAGAATCTTTAGCTGGTTTGACTAACCGGAAACTAACGCGTTGCCATTACGCCAACCCACCAATCATAATTTTATTACAATGAGTCATCAGGTTCTGCGGATTGGATTGCACTATTTTTGTCTCAGAATGATGATTCATGAAAGCGTCATCGCGACTCCATTCCATTTCCCGTTCGGATACGCCCCCATTGTCCAAGTGAATTGGGGTCTTTGAACGCGAGAAACACCATTTCCAAAGTAGGGGTTAATTGGAAACCAAACGACGTCAGTGCAATTAAGCCACCTCCAAGAAAACTGGCATGACGAAAGTGCGTTGCATGAACGGCTGGTGTCGCCTCCGTCGACATAACAACAATGCATACGACGTAAATGAATACGTAGGCATGAGAATTAACGCTACAAAACTATGGAAACGAGCGATCTCAACCTCAAAGGCAAATTCACTGAGCGCAAAAATAGTACATGGGGCTCGAACCCCACTACACCAGTCTCGAGATGAGCTTGTCAATACAAATCGCATTCGAGAATATACCTAGATGATTACTTCAAGTCGAATCTAGTGTCCAGATTCATGGAGTTAGGTCCAAGAACGACTTCGTTGGAGTGAATATTCGGCGTCATAATTTGTCCCAAATGGAATTTTTCGAATGACTTCGGCTGAACCAAGCAAGAACAGAAGCAGTGTCATAACAATGAAAACATACATCCGAAGCGTCGAATCAAGGTTCAGAATAAGGATGTTGCTGCATACGCGCGCAGCAGCTGGGAGGCAGTGAAGTCTAGGATGCGGAGAGGAGCGATCGGCGGCTTGCATAGTTCACATCCCACACGAATATATTGGAGTGGGAAAGACTTGCATCATGATATGTCAGAAAACATTTTACAAACCATCTATGAAGTGCTTAGTACTCCTCTATGTCGCCTTCGGGCTGCGCACATGGATCGAACCGTTCTTGACTGTTGGAGTCGGGCGAGAGGTCGGAAAATCTACGAGCGGTGGCGGCGGGGGAATTTCAGAAAGACAGCAGCCATGCGTATGGCGAGACATTATCTGCACAGCCTTCTCTTCCCCACTTCCCAGTCCCTGCTCGCGTATACCCGAGAGAAGGTTAGGCACACGGATCTACTTATAGGCGTTTTTCGTGTCTTTTTATGGGTATGCGTGTTAGAAAAGTGTACACATGGTGTTGGCGTGTCGTTCGTGGTCTGTGGGGTACCTCGATGCTTGGGGGAAAATTTTGAATGGATCGAGTCGCTTGGGTACTGTTGTACATCCTTGATTTGGTTATCACAAGAGTTCAGAGTGAACGGGCAACGGACAATGTACTTAGGAGTGGCGCGGCGGGTAAGGAACCCGCTGTTCTTATGTGTCGTAATTTATGCATTGATACTGTTATCGAATAAAGAAGGTTCGTCAGTGAGAAAATGGGAATGTCGCAAGTTAAACGCACGGATCAGAGCCGCTGGTATAGGGCATGTGCATTTAATACAACAGGCAGACTTCCTCACTGCTCAGGGTAGGGTTGACGCCCGCTGTTGACCACTAAGTTTCATTTTGGTGGTTCACAAATTTGTGCTGCAGAGGCGTGCAAGTGGCGGGTCAAAAATCACTAGCGGAATGAAATGCTGGTCGTTGTAAGTTAGTACTTGTAACTGTTCGATGAAAACGAACAGAGAAAGAACGTTCGCGACCTACGCCGAACCGCGGGCCCGCCGAGTAAAAACCCTAGGTGAAGCCATGATTGGGTATGCCAATCATATGTGATCGGACAGGAGGTGGAGAGACGAAAGGCGCCAAGTTGGATTTGCAGTCTTGTCGTCATTTTCTTGGTGTAGTGCTGCGATAAAGACGATCCTTCAAGGGTGCTGCGAAAGCGATATGACGCCGATTGCCAGCCATGACGAGGTTACGGAGCAGGGGTGTGGGCCCAAGCTGTCTAGACGTCGCGAGATTGTTCTTGGACGAAGAGAACTTTGGAACGCTACCCAGAGCAGAAACGAGGTGATCCCAAGGAGGTCCTGGCGTATTTGTATCCTTATGGCCAAGGGAGTTGGCAAGGGAGTCAAGAAATCCAAGCACAAGCAAATTGGACGACGCACGTGCTGTTTGAGGCTGAATTTAGTCAAACCCCAAGTTGAACAGTCACCGAGTTCACCGCCTGCCTTCACTAGGGTTGCGGAAAAAAGTGACCCTTTTTATACAAAATGTAAATTACCTAGGTAAATTACACTTTTTTACCACTTTTTTACATTTTGGGATATCAAGTAGGTATAAAAGTATAAAAAGGTGTGCCGGCCCGGGAATCGATCTAGCGACCACCACCGAACGGTGGATTCCTTGAGTCCTTACATAGTCAGAGTACCAGTGCCCTACGCATCCTTACAACCTAATACCAACATGAACATAATCCCACTTAATTTTGTAACGAATTTTCCGAGGGCACGTGATTAAGGGAAAAAAGTGGTAATTTACCCGGTAATTTGCCATTTATACCAAGCCGAAAATTTTGGGACGGTAATTTACCACTTTTATGCACGCGGTGGACTTTTTTCCGCAACCCTAGCCTTCACAGCGTCGGGCACCGCGACTGCGCCTACGTCTTCAGGAAGCTGTAGCGCTACAGCCGCCCCGCTCTTCAATTCACCGGACGGCCAAACGAACCGTTCGTTTAATTGGGTGTGTGGTGTGGAACCATTTTGGACGCACAGCCTCGCTCACAGCAGAATTCACTCTTGGCGAACCCTATAAGACAGCAAGTAGATCCCAACTCGCTTTCCCTTTCACGCCATCCATACCACAGCCAGTGTTCACCTGCTCGTAGTATGGCTTCCTCGGATGATGGGCACTCTATTCCTTCTATCAACATAACCATCGACCCGCCCCAGGCCAGCGACCACGTGTCGCCGCCGCCGTCTGGCGGCCTATTGTCTCCAACGAGCTACGGCTCGCATGGCCCCGGATCCCCGACACACTCAGACTTCAGTTCTGCTCCCCCATCCCCCACGCTGTCGAGCCATTCCGTGCAATATCCCACCACGCTGCGCTTACGACAAAACTATCCTGAACAGTCGTCAGGTCTCACGTCGCTAAATTTACTGAACCCAAACGATCATATTCGCAAAGGCAGCGATGCCACTTCTCTTACGGATGTAGAGTCTGCTGAACTTCGGCACGTTCCATCAACCAGGAGTTCTTTAACGCATGTTGACCATACTTCGCCTCCCAGTCAGACCAAGTTACTTGACGCGCCTGTGGTGGACGAGAAGGAAGAGAAGGACACGGACAAGAAGAAGAAGAAGAAAGGAAAGAAGGGAGATGACGACCAACCCACACAGACAGCGCACGAACTCGAACTCTCGCAGGATGAGGCTATTGACCCTGCCCCTTTTCTCTTCAAACCATTCCAACTTGCGCATACACTCGACCCCAAAAATCTCTCTGCCCTTACATCTTTTGGCGGTGTAAAGGGTCTCTTACGCGGTCTTGGTGTCGACCCGGAACATGGACTCTCATCTCTCTCTTCCTCAGCGAAAGCACATGCGACTTCACATTCTCAACTTCCTGAAAAGGATTTCGCGCACCGTGCGAATAGCGAGGATCTGCCGGAAATTGTGCTCACTGAGCCTGGAGGTAAAGTTGCGTCTCCCACCGCTGCTGATGATGGTGCCGCGTTTCATGCGTCACTGGAAGACCGTCGGCGTATTTTTGGCGAGAATGTTCTGCCCACACGCGTCAGCAAGACGCTCTTGCAACTTATGTGGCTCGCTCTGCAGGACAAGGTTTTGGTGCGTTTTTTCCCCCCCCTTTTTCCTACTTATCTTCGTGGCGCTTACCCTACCTGTAGATCCTGCTTTCAGTTGCCGCAGTAGTCTCCTTGGCTCTGGGCCTTTTCCAGGACTTTGGAACGATCCGGAAACCTGGTGAGGCACCTGTGGACTGGGTGGAAGGTGTTGCTATCATGATTGCAATTGCGATTGTTGTAAGTTCATATTTCACAGATCCGGAATTAACAGCTAAAACACCCGGAAGGTCGTTGTGGGTTCTTTGAACGATTGGCAAAAGGAACGGCAGTTTAAAGCGCTGAACGAACGTAAAGAAGAGCGTGGTGTCAAGGTTACGCGCGATGGAGTCGAAAAAATGGTTGATATCAAGGTTAGCGCCGAAGTAACTTGCATCTTTGTTGTCCATTTATTGACGTTGGCTTGTAGGAAGTCGTCGTTGGTGACATCGCCCATTTGGAACCTGGTGAAGTCGTGCCCTGCGATGGAATTTTCCTATCTGGCCACAATGTCAAATGTGACGAGTCTGGAGCTACGGGAGAGTCAGATGCCATCAAGAAAGTTCCATACGCTGAGGTTCTGGAGCTACATCGCCAGGCGGTTGCCGCAGGCAAAAATCCGGAAAGCGGCCATACGGACTGCTTCATCATCTCGGGCAGCAAGGTGCTCGAGGGAGTTGGCACATATGTTATTGTTGCGGTCGGCACGAAAAGTTTCAACGGCCGTATCATGATGGGTGAGTTAATACCATTTTTACTCCTTATTTCTCGTGAAATTCAATTTATGTGACTTTCACAGCTTTGCGTGGCGATACCGAGAACACACCTCTCCAACTGAAACTCAATGCACTTGCAGAGCTTATTGCCAAGCTCGGATCAGTGGCTGGTTTAGCCCTCTTTGTTGCCTTGATGATTCGGTTCTTTGTCCAACTAGGCAAACACGAACCTCCTCGGTATGTTCGAAAATAAGCATGTTCACGTTCCACTCTCATCATTACAAATAGTTCTCCGAGCGAAAATGGTATCGCATTTGTTAATATACTCATTATTGCGGTCACTTTGATCGTTGTCGCCGTTCCTGAAGGTACTTTCTCTAAATCATGTCTACATATTCATTGACTGACATTATATACTTTTGATAGGTTTACCATTGGCTGTTACTCTTGCTTTGGCATTTGCGACGAAACGAATGACATACGAAAACCTCCTCGTCCGAGTGCTTGGGTCCTGCGAGACGATGGCGAATGCCTCCGTTATCTGTACCGATAAGACGGGTACACTTACACAGAACTCTATGACTGTTGTTGCGGGCTCTGTTGGTATTCATGGGAAGTTTGTTCGCCGACTTGACAAGAACGCCGCCAGGACAAATGCTAGCGACAGCGAGAAGTCGGACGCTGGAGTCTCTAGAAAGCATTTCCAGGACTTCTCACTTGACCAGGCTGATCTCAACACTGTCCTTTCGCCCGAAGGTCAAGATCTTTTCAATGAGGCCATTGCCATCAACTCGACGGCCTTCCAGGACACTGATGTCACGACAGGCGAGACTATTTTCATCGGTAGCAAGACCGAAACGGCTCTTCTGCAGTTCGCTCAGGAGCTCAAGTGGAAGAACTTCCAGGAGACTCGTAACGCTGCCGATATCGTTCAGATGATTCCATTTTCCAGCGAGCGTAAATCTATGGGCATTGTCATTAGGCTTTCGAATGGCGGCTGTCGCGCGTACTTCAAGGGCGCTAGTGAGATCCTTGCAAAGAAGTCCACGCGCTACATGATTGTACATCAGGATGGAAAGTACGCGGATGGCATTGAAACGGGGCCTATCGATGAGCTGGCTAGGGAGAACATCAGTAGGACGATCATCTTCTATGCAAACCAGACCCTTAGGACTATCGCACTTTGCTATCGCGATTTCCCTTCATGGCCTCCCCCAGGAATGAGTTTCAATGCCGAACACGAGGTCAGTTATTTATTGTCGCTGTTTATCCGTTTTCTCATTCGTTGTCTTTTATAGATCTCGTTTGAGGATCTGTCGCAGGATTTAACTCTCATCGGCATCACTGGCATTGAAGACCCTCTTCGTGACGGTGTCCAGGAAGCCGTTATGAAGTGCCATCGTGCAGGAGTCGCAGTCAAGATGTGCACGGGAGACAACGTACTCACTGCGCGGTCGATCGCAACGCAATGCGGTATCTTCACGAAAGGCGGCATCATCATGGAAGGCCCCGTTTTCCGTAAGCTTACCCAGCCAGAGAGGATCGAGATCGTGCCTCGTTTACAGGTTCTTGCGCGGTCGTCTCCAGAAGACAAGAAGGTTTTGGTCGAGACTCTAAAATCGATTGGAGAAATCGTCGGCGTCACTGGTGATGGTACGAACGACGGGCCCGCGCTCAAGACTGCTAATGTTGGTTTCTCAATGGGTATCGCCGGCACTGAGGTCGCCAAAGAGGCATCAGACATCATTCTTATGGATGACAACTTCTCCTCCATTGTCAAGGCCATCATGTGGGGTCGTTGCGTGAACGACGCTGTCCGCAAATTCCTGCAATTCCAGATCTCAACAAATGTTACGGCCGTCATCATCACTTTCGTCTCAGCCGTTAGCTCTGTTGAGGAAGAATCTGTACTTTCTGCTGTACAACTTCTTTGGATCAACATCATCATGGACACCTTCGCTGCACTAGCTTTAGCTACCGACCCCGCCACCGAGAATCTTCTCGACCGTAAACCTGACAAGAAAAACGCACCTCTGTTCTCTGTCGAGATGTACAAGATGATCTTCATGCAGTCTATCTATCAGGTTGTCATCATCCTTCTCTTCCATTACCGCGGCCTTGAAATTCTGGGCTTTGAGGACACTGCGAAGAACCAACTTCGCGTCAAGACGCTTGTCTTCAACGCCTTTGTCTTTGCCCAGATCTTCAACTCCGTCAATTGTCGACGCCTTGATAGCCACCTCAATATCTTTGAGAACATGACAAAGAATTACTTCTTTATGGGCATCACATTGCTCGGTATGCCTTTTCCCTCCTACTTTCATTTTAATTCCTAATCATGTGCATTAGAAATTGTTGTCCAGGTATTGATTGTGTTCGTCGGTGGTGCAGCCTTCCAGGTCACCCCTATTGGTGGCCGTGAATGGGGTATCTCTCTGGCCCTCGGTGTAGTTTCTATTCCTTGGGGTGCTGTCATTCGGTTGATGCCTAATGGACCCTTCGAGAAACTATTCAAATTCTGCAGGCTTATAAAGGAACCCAAAGAAATCCTGCCCACCGTAAAACCTGATCAGGATGGGTGGAATGGTGCTATCAACATGGTTCGCGACAACCTTAGCACGTTCGCCAATCTTCGTGGTGGTCGTCTGAGGTCTTCATCTTTCGTCATCAAGAGTCGTTCGGCGCGCTTGAGCTCAGACGAACGTATGGGAATGTAAGTCTCTTTTGCATGTTCAAATTGTAACATGCTTCTCACATTTTGTCTGTATACTAACTAGATCATCTGTTCTAACGATGGCCCCCACCCTTATGATTGGAGCCGTGGCTGCTGGTCAAGCATATCTCCAACCTGGTTCCCTGTCTGATCCTGCTCACACTGATCCTTCGAGATCATCTGCTGCTCTCTGGGAAGGAAAGCTCCAAATCCATCCCGATACACCTGCGGACGATCCGGTTTACAAACAATTCGGCGGAAAAGAAAACATCGCATAATATTTTCGAGGCTCTTACTTTTTTTGTTCAATACTCTTAGCTGCCACGCAGCGTACATTGCTTTATTCCGAGAATCCCTGATCGTCCAGTACGACGGTTCCGATGACACGATACCTTTCTGACAACATACCACCCATCCTTAATTACTCAAACATTTGCGCATCATTCGCCGGGCTCTCACATCCAATCCATATCAGGTATAAATCATAGAGCATTGAAGTCCTTTTTTCTATTTTATCTCTCAGTTTACTAGATTAGTATCCGTCTTGACGATTTTTCGCATCTCACGTCTTGCTCTCTTGACCAGCTCCTCTACATGCACAGGAATAAATGAAGGCGCGTTATTTTATGGTATACATACATGTATACCTTAGCCTATTTAAAAATTCTCGGCTTTTTCCTAAACGCTAAAACGTTTAGCTCCCTGCATAGAGATGTAGCCATTACATGACACGAATGATGTATTATTAGGTTTAATGACATATTTTCTTTCTTGTTTGCTGTTCAACATTTCCTCCTAATCCTTCTTTCCAGTTGCTTATAAATATACGACAGTGGGAGGTACATTGGTATACACTATATACGTAGAGGCAGAAGTTATATGTATGCGATCGATATAGTAGTAAGTATGGTCCCATCGATCTGCACGTCTGCCTCGTGCCACTGATTTCATGATGAGGTGAAAAATAGCAAGCAGCTCATTACTTCAAGGGCAGTGTTCCTTAATTCTGGACAACTACCTCTTTCTTAGTGATTACGACCGACATGGCCTCCCAGATGAATAAGACACCTCTGGTCATGTATGAACTACTGTTTGTTTTATCGCATCACCCAATTCACGTCTTTGCAGATTACTCGGCGAAACTGGGGCTGGGAAGAGTACAGTGAGGTCCATCCACACGCGTCCTGCACAGTAGCTGATGAAACGGCATCCACCAACAAAAGTTCATTGTCGAAGCAATCCGCGCAAATGCGAAAAAACTGCCCAGAATAGGGCATGGACTCTGTGGTTGCACGCAGGAGGTTGAGATATACGAGGCCAAGCATCCTACAAATCCTGCGAAATTGGTGCGGCTCGTCGACACTCCAGGTTTTAATGACGAAAGCATGGAAGAAGAGGACAGGGACAAGCTGGGGAAGATCATTGAATGGCTCAAGCGAATGTGAGTAAAGTTTCGTATATTTGATCAAAAGATATAATGTCGCCACCGAGACCAGACCTAGTGACGAAGGGCCCATTTTCGTTATATACTTGCTTGATATCACACAGCCAAGGTTGGAAACTGCACCTTCTGCGACCATGGGTGCTGCAAAAATCCCTCCCCCTCGAGGTGTCATGCTCGTCACGACAAAATGGATCGACGAGAATGATCAAGACCCGGTGAAATTAAGCCACCAACGAGATATCGAAGATTGCTTCGAAGATTGCGAAGTCGAGCCTTTTTACAAGAGCGGTATATCTGCTTGGGAAGTTTTGGACCACGCACGCTCCTTGGAGTCGACGCAAAGAGAGCAGGTTGTCGCAAAGTTAGAAACGGTCCGCAAAAATCTTACGTCGGTGTCAAAAAATAATGGCACCAAGGTCCAGCGATTCGCTGGCCGCTTTATAGGTCAGCATGAGTCATCCTTTAGATTGTTTACGATTGGTTCTCTGATGATGTTAACTCAATGACAGCGCTATTTACCGGTCAAAAAAATTCACCTGCTAGGAAGAATTAGTCGAACTGGTGGGTTTGTTGCTGGCGCTGGATAAAGGGAATCCTTGCAAGATGTATCTCGGAAGGGTATGCAACAAGGCATAACTGGCGATCTAATGACGCCAGAGTTGTATAGCTTTGTGTGTAGCCGGCAATCGAAAGGCGTTTTTGTCCCGAAAAAAAGGTACTTGTACACGAATAACGGAAGATATGTAGAGGCCGAATGGAATGGATTAGTGTGGTCATTGAATGTAGAAGACGAAAGAATTTTGGAACGGTGCCGATATTTGAATCACGGGACTCGTTCTGAGTTCAAAGTTACACTAGCGGCACAAGGGAGCGCGAATGGCTTTCTTGACTCTTCATTTCATTTCCTCCTGACTCTGAAAAACTGAGCACGGAAGCTTCTTTAATCAATGTCGCTCTTCGGTAACCCTGCGTCTTCGACGGTGGGGTCGTCCGTTAACACCTCCTCAACAAGCGACAAGGACATCGAAGTCGCGGACCCACCCACAGACTCTATCTCTTCTATCTCATTCTCCAGCCAAGCCGACTACATGGCCGTTGGAAGTTGGGATAACAGTGTATGTTAATACTCGTTACTAATATATTGCGCATTTTCTTACTATTTTTACGCGTCTCGAAGGTACGAATCTATGAAGTAGGGGCCAATGGGCAGACACAAGGGAAGGCTATGTATCAACATCAAGGACCTGTGCTCAGTACATGCTGGAACAAGGTTCGCCCTTGTCTATTTTGGTAGTCGTCTTTTACACTGACTGGGAGAGGATAGGAGGGAAACAAGATATTTTCTGGAGGCGCCGATAATGCTGCCCGCATGTTCGATGTGACCACGGGCCAACCAACCCAAGTCGCCCAACATGATGCACCTATCAAAGTTGTTAAATGGGTGGATACTCCTCAGGCTGGAATTCTCGCTACTGGAAGTTGGGATAAAACCATCAAAGTATGTACACCTTTTTTTGGAACGTCCTTCACGCTGACATCCTATTAGTACTGGGATCTGCGCACTTCCAACCCAGTCGCCACTGTGACCCTGCCCGAGAGATGTTATACCTTTGATATCCAGTACCCTCTCATGGTTGTTGGCACAGCTGAGCGTCATATCCAAATTTTTAATCTTACAAACCCGAATACAGCTTACAAGGTAACAGGGATATTCTGACTGCCTTTGAGTGGCGTTGCTAAAGTCAGTTCCGCCAGACCATAGTGTCCCCGTTAAAATGGCAGACGCGTGTCGTATCTTGTTTTACAACCAACCCAGCGGCGAGCGGATTTGCTGTTGGTAGTGTGGAAGGACGAGTCGCCATTCAGTAAGTAGCGCAAAGCCCGCTATATTTGTATTCTCCAGGCTAACTTGCTCTATGAGATATGTCGAGGAGAAAGACGCTCAGTGAGTATTTCAAAGTAAAAGCAGCGATCCATTTACTCAACCAGAATCAAGGAATAACTTTTCATTTAAATGCCACCGTCGCGATTCGACTCCTGGTAACAAGGACCAGGCTTTAGTGTATGCAGTCAATGATATTTCATTCCATCCTGTGCACGGCACATTCTCAACCTGCGGTCAGTCATATATATCTCGATCCCGCCTTCCAGGGTTTATGAAATGGTACAACAGGTTCTGACGGCACAATCCACTTCTGGGACAAGGATGCTCGCACTCGTCTAAAAAGTAGGCAAATTTCGTAAGACCTACAGTACGTATATAGATACTAACCTTCATTCCTCAGCTTTCGACGCAGCACAAGGATCCATCTCGACCACAGCTTTCAATCGCTCCGGCAGTATCTTTGCGTATGCTGTTTCTTATGATTGGTCCAAAGGCCATTCAGGAATGACACCAGGACATCCCAACAAGATCATGTTGCACTCTTGTAAAGATGAAGAGGTTAGGAAGAGGGGTGCCAGGAGATAGGCCACTACTGTATGCTGTGTAAGAGACCCTTTTTCAACGCTGCGAGTATATTTTTTCTGCTTCTCTTGATCTGTTGCCCACGTCGTGTATTGTTGTTGTATTTACGCTAGCTCTTTTGGCACTCTTAAATTGCAATACGACGAATCAATGTGAAATCTTGCATTCATACATAAATAACTAATTATATTAAGAATTTTCTAACCGGTTCAATTGTAACAGCAAAACAGGAAAAAGGAGGGGGTGGTTTTTCTCCGATTCACGCGGGGGCAGCCTTGCGAGGAGTCAAGATCGTAGGCAAAACTCCCTTCATTGTCACAAACTGGTCCAGCATGTCGTCATACCACTGCTGAGGATTGTAGCCATCCTCGAGTCGCATCTCGAGTCGTTGCATGATCAAAGTAAGAACCATGCGCATTTCCATCCACGCAAGGTTTTTGCCAGCGCAATTCGTGGGACCGGCTGAGAAGGGAATGAATGCAGCAGTGTTGTGTATAAATTCGCCAGTGCCAAACACCTTGGGCTCAAGTTCCATCCTCTTGCTCTCTGGTAGCCAGCGCTCGGGGATGAAGCTGTTGGGGAGAGGGGCAAAGTAGCGCGGGTCTCTTTGAAGAGTGTATGTCGGGATAAATGCACTGTTGCCTTCGGGAAGATAGCTGTGGTTGCGAATTGTTCATCAGTCAGAAGCTCTCTGATGTATCAGTAATGAAAAGACTTACTAAGAACCGATCATCTTGCCACCACTTCCTTTCTCGCCCTCGCGTTGAGAGCCACAGAGGATAGGTGGGAGTAGACGAAGAGCTTCATTCCTGGAGTATTGTTCAGTGACGCGACAGTTAGAAGCTCAAGCATTTTGACTGACAAGGCAGCGTTAAGGTACGGAAGATGCGCTTGTTTGGTGAAATCATAAATGTCATCGCCTAGTTCGTCGATCTCAGCCTGGAGCCGTTTGTAGGCCGTAGGGTGCGTCATGAGGAAGTACAGTAGATGAGTGATAGCACTTGAGGTCGTGTCAGATCCCGCAATGATAGCGAGGGCACCTGTACGGGTAGCATGTCAATATATGCAATGATTGGTGTGCTTGAGTAACGTACCATCACTAGTAATCTCTGCCACTGAAGGAGGTTGTGCGGCAAATCCATCTTCGTCGATCTAGAAAGTCCACAGCGTAAGTTAGATGGAAAAAGACGAGGTATCATGAAACTATACAGACCAGATGGTGGAAAATATCTTTGTGCGGAGAACCTGATTTCTTCCTCACAAGAGCGCGATTCCTTGCGTATGCTCGGAAAGCTTTGATGTCCTCCGCGAAGTTAGGGTAGCGCAGGCAGAGTTTTCCCAACCAAGGAACTTGCGCCATGATGATAGCATTCCTAGAGATGGAATTGGAAAAATCTGGGACCGGATATTTTATGTGAAATACTCACTTTTGACCCTCTTCGAGAAGATGCCATAAACCGTTGGTGTCTCCCTCAGACAGCATCTCAGAACCACCACCGAACCTGATACATAGAATTTAGCATTTATTAGGCGTGAAAAAAATGTGAACTCACGCTAAATCACTCATGATATCATAACTGCATGAAACATAAATAATGATCAACGTTAATTCTTTGACATTCAGTAATCAGAAAGCGTACGCGAAGTATGACACATATTTAGTGAGATCCACCGGGTTTGCTTGTGCAGCAATGGTGTCGACGAGCTGCGCGGATCGTTTGATGACGAGCTCCTCGTAACCTTTGAGGGCAGCGGTGCTGAAAGCTCTTGTCCATGGACGTCTGCGTCTTGTGTGCTCGGTCTTGTCTCGAATGGCAACTAGGGGCTTGATGACCTCGGCTTCTGCAATCCGTCCTTCCCAGACTATCCAAGACGGTCAACAGAGAATTAAAAATGAATTGCACATTTTCACTTACACTGGCCCTTGGGCAGTCCCAAATTACCCATCAGCGGAGCAACTGCATCCACGTCGCATATGGAAATCTCATTGGGACCTAGAAGAGGACGGGTCAGCAGTGCATCTGGGTCTTCAACAAGGCACAAAACGCACCGACTCTGACAACATCACCGTACTTCTCATGTAACTCGCGGTAATAAATGTGTTGTTTCCCCTTCGAGCTAAGATACGCCAGGTGAAATTTGCTCAATCTTCCAAGTATCGGGCCAGGGTATTTGGCTAGAGGATGCCAAGGCGATAGACGATAGATGGCTATTGAAGTCAGAAGGGTTGTCCAGAAGGTAGTGAACACGGTAAATATTGCCGTGAAGAAGTTGTTTGCATAGGGAAGGTAGAATTTTGTCAAGACGGCTGGCACTCCGACCAGAAGAGGAATAGCGAGCAACGGCTCGTATGTCTCTGTCTTTTTGAAGAAGAAATGGACGGCCTGCGTTAATCATTAGAATCTGTTCTACCGGTCGACAATTTTTGGAAAGGAGACATACGACTCCAGCGGCCGCAACGCCAAATAGAACATCCGGCGGAGAAAATGAAAGTAATGTCATGTTGGCGACGGCGTTGAGGGTTTCGCGTTATGTGAAGGACACTGGGCAGCGACCATATATCAGCAAAGCAGCTCCCAAAAGATAGGTAGGGTAAATAATACCTGGGATTTGATGTTGCCACTTTCCTTCTACTGGGAGGGTATAAACGAATGTGATTGCGATCGATATGTCTTTTGTAGGATTCGCACAAGGTGCTCAACCTGGTGCCATGTTTAGTGCAGATCATGGTGGGGAGTGCACTCGGTGATCGGGCTGAGCATGACGAATCGGCAAAACCGTAAATCTTTGAGCAGTCGAGAGCAGATGTATGCCTTGTTTCGTCACGTCTCTATCGCATACCTATTCTTAGCCAACCACAAGTAAATAACCTTGGGAGTCGGTTATAGCGCTGTAAGTTGTATTGACAAGTAGATGCAGGAATGTCGGGAAGACCCACCGTGTTACCACTTTCCGTCGCGAAAACTGCCGTAGGGCGGGGATTAGGACGTTTCGCAGTTAAGGATATAAATGGATTTCCTTTGCCTGGCGTGTAATTTGCATTAATAGGCCATCCAATGAAAGAGAGAGCTACCCGTCGGTGCAAACGACAAGAAAATATGACTGCAATAAGACGCAATACCGACAACCTTCTGTTTCAAAGGGCATACTTAGTTGTGAAGCACAACTGAGCCCAACGAGATACCCAGTGCCGTTAGTACTCGTTTCCTCCCATTCTGCGCTCGTAGTAGTAGCCTGGACTCAGGGTGTGTGCTCAGGGTTGAGTCTACGCCGCATATTGTTTGAGTCAGGCGCGCAATCCCTGTAAACGATGAGAACATCTCTCATGCAGCGGAAGTGAAGGTGGATGGTCTTCACCGAAATCGTCAGGTGACTCATTTTCGAATAGGTATTTATTTTTAGAATTCACTGTTATCAATATCGTCCCCCCCATTCTGCAACGTGCAGTGAGCTTGTGTCTACATGAGAAACTTGATCAATAAATGTCACCGCATCAATACCGCATTAACCAACATTATTCTACAAGCGGAGGAGACCCATATAATCAAAAACAGTCTATCTAGGGTTCCTGTACTATGTCAACTCGTTAACCGCTATGTTCGAGCGCTTAGTACTCTTCCAAGGAAGCGCATACAGAAGACTTACGGTACCTATGTCGAGCTTAGCATATAACTGAAGATCTGTTCCTGGGTCGGCATGTTGTCAGTGAGAGCAGAACAACGACCACAATAATAGGTAAGTATGTCGAAGATATCATTGGAGGTAGCACATAGCACATTTGACCAACGCAAAAGTAGGGTCTCCGATCTAAGCGCAAAGGGCTGATAACTCCTAACTTACGTAAGTACTTATAAGAGCTCAATGCTTTAGGAAATTTATTGACAGATGATATCATTTCCTTTCCCAGAGCTTTGGCCCCACCCTTACGGTTTACCACCCACTGGGTGACTTCCCATAACGCTAACTTGAATATTCAACTCTAAATTCTTGGCAATAAGGGTCCCTTGCCGCGTTGCCGTGTACGAAAGTGGATGGGAGCTATCAAATTGATGGATTCGAGTCCTTTCCAAACCTTAAATCTAGACAGAGGGTTCTTACCCCCTCTCCAGATTTCTAAACGCCTCATGATCCTAAGATAGGAAATAATCCTTGCCAAGGTTACTGTTTCCGTCGTTCGGTACCAGTTGCACCATGTGCATTTGCCAAAATGGGACTATTCAAGTCAGAAAACATACGACGTTACGGTCTAGAAAGTCGAATAAAAATCCTCCCATCACTTTTGCTTTCAAACTCCGCAAATGGTGTTTAGAGTTGGATATTCAAGTTAGCGCTATGGGAAGTCACCCACTGTTGTGATTTTCGCTAATTCAAGCAGAAACTTATGTAGCACTGAAAAACAATCATAGGTCATGGATATTCAGTTCCTTTGGTCAACGGTACTCTAAGAAAAATTAGATTGAATTCGAAAGCAATCGAAGCTGAATACATGATTATCACGAGCAGCAGCATTCTTGTAAACGTAAGTAATTAAGTAGATATACAAAATCAAGCAGTAGAGTTGATTTAATCCTTTTTCAAGGCTTTTACCTCCAGGAGAGGATCTAAATGTGATTCGGGTTGACGATAAGACCCACCAACGCGGTCTGCCCATGTAAAGTACTAAGAGATAAACATCAGCTATGACGCAAAATAGAGGTGCACGCCACCCTTACCTGTCCATAATTGACCGTGAAGTAGAGATGATGGAGGGTATGGTGAGCCGGTCCATTGATAGCCTTCTCGAAAATGTGACCAGTAATCATATCCGAATCATGGATCTGGGCGCTATAATTAAAACACTGTTGCGGGCCAACCGAGCAAGAAAGCACTTACGAAGATGGCCCAAAAGTTAACGAGAACGAAAAGAGCCAAATACAGCACACGATGTAACGGGAATATGAAGATAAAGAGGTGGTAGGGAATAGATTGAGCGTATCCATCCATGGGGTGGAATGCATGGGACCCAAACGGAGTGGGAACTAAAAATAATGTTAGTCACCTGACGATCGAGTCGTTAGAAGAAAAAAAAGAGGACGTACTGAGCCACCTGTGGTGGGGCTTGTGGAGGTGCTTGTACACGAACGGGATATGGAGCCCTCGGTGTATCCAATAGATAAGGTAGTCCGTGAATAATAGATACCTTTATATCGGTCAGTAGTGTAGAAGAACAAATAACAGAACTCCACATACAAAGGAACAGACAGGAATAAGTAAGTATAACCATAGGTATCCAACCCGTCGTAAAGCTTGGAGTATCCCATCACCTCTGCTTGGAACCACGGAAGCGTCAACAATATCATCCCGGGGAAGGCGTAAAGGCTTGTTTGAATCTCAAGCCAGACTTGATTTTTGATGAATTTGGGATGTCGCATCATTTCGTGGTTGAAAATGAACTGGAACGAAAGCCCAGCGAAAAGGAAATACAGGATATGGATCCCAATATACGTCAGAACGGAGAGCGACAAGATCTGACGAGGAATATAATCTCGTGGCCATGCGGATAGTAGAGGTGGAGGGTTGGAAGATAATGAAGCAAGCGTCTCATATGAGAATTGGGGATGTGGTAGACGGGATATCAGTTGGGACCATGTTGACGGCGTAAGATATGGTGCGGTCGAATTGAGCGAAGCAGCGAATTGGGCAGGAGCGAATGCGGATAGAGGAATGACGCGGGCCCAAACTTTATCGAGAATTAGGTCGTCTGCTATGCTGAGGACAAGATCCATGTTGGAGGAAAACGCGAACCGATGGGGAGTTCAGTGGTAGTTGTGTTCATAGAACTCTTGTAATTATATTCTTTCTTTTCCGGAAATCAGCCCACTTTTCTGCCATCACGTGTTATGCAGCGCCAAAGACTTGGTGACAATGGTCAGATAAGATTGTGAACATACCGACCGATCATGATGGATTGTCCAACGAGCAGAACCACATCAGAGAATTTGGGCCGGACAGACAATGTCTTATACGCTCGTATAACCGGTATAATACCCCCTTCCTGGTACAACATACGTATAATATTATAGCATCCATTATAATACCATTATACCGGTACCTGTGACTTATACAATGTGCTGCCATTTCGCTGTCAGAATGATGGCATCATATCTTTTGGTATCTGGGTCAGCCCAAGCTATAGGTCTGCTGTCATTCAGAATGAGTAAGATAATATAATATCATGTAGGTTTCAGCCAGTAATCAGTTATAAGTCGATATCAGTCAAAATGATAATTATTACAACTCCTGGACACGCCCTTGTTCCTTTTCCTGGTAGTACACTTCCTTCGGACATAGATTCGAAATGTACTTACATGTGCTCCAGTCCATCCATGCTACGTTGCGCGTGACTAAATACATATTTATCTTAATTTTAGTTTGCATTGCATCAGGCTGGAACTCAGGCCTCAGGTTTTACTCAATCTTACTTAATCTCACTCGCTGTTGCCACACTTACTTCTATACTAAAATACTTCGACAGCATTACACCGCAGATCAACATGACTGGCGTGTATTCACCAAGAATGGGGACTTAGATCTTCGTAGGGCGTGTGAAATGTAGTTCGAGGTGAGTTGAAACGGTGCAATATCTTATATTCACACCCCATTCATTCTTTTTTATCCTTCACTCCGAACTGCATGACACCTTCAAGTTCATCAGACGGTGCCGGCGACCTCGAGCTGGCACTCTTCAAATTGTTGTATGTCACGTCCATATTGTGATCTGGTAGCGTTGGCGCTGGTGTGAGAGGGACGGCCATGGCGGTGGAAGGAAAGACTCGGATGAGTCGGAAGACTCGGAGCTGGATGGCCATGACTTGGTCACTTGGACGGAGTACTGGTCAGGTCTGCAACAGCCTTGTATAGTATCACAACCCACCTAAAAGAATGACTCGTCATTACACTTTGCATACAATCATTACGCCTGGCTTACAATTTCCTTGTCGTTATGATAGCATTGTCATGAGATTTGACCAGTATGATATGGTATTGCATGGTCTGATACGCCAATGGTAAGGGTAGGTGGGTGTGAGGCAATAATTATACATTGTTTTCAGTCAGAAGTAATTCTGATACTTGGGACGTATTGACCTACAATAATGACATATGCTTGTACCGACTTAGAATACTGGTATTGGATATATAACGGATATATCACCCGGATAGCCGTGGTGCAACGGCTTGTCACGCCTTACAATCAGCTATCGGACTGTCACTCGGTTGTCGGAGCTACAACCACATACCACCTTTTCCACGATTCTCTGATGCAGGCAGCCATCCTTTGTGCTGGCATTGGGCTAGGTTTCCGGCCCAGGTTGGCGGAGACGCGCCTCACATCCATTGCAGACCCATGTCTGCTCTCACTTTTCCATACTCTATTGTAAAGCCGTACGACTTTCCAGCAGCTACAGCCCGCCACATGGGCGCAAGGTCGTTAGATATTTATCAAGACATGCTTTTCAAAAAAAGCATGGTATTCTTGTCCAACTTCTTTTGATCTGTGGCATTCGGGACCATTGCTCCGAGTTAGTACTCGTTTTCCGCCGATATTTTGCCGCACTAGGATGACTTCTATCAGTGGAGGCAAAGTATGTACGCTATTTCGACAATTAACGGCCTTTCTTACACATGAAGATTCTCTTCAAATCGATAGTGGGCAATAGACGATCTGGTTAGCCTTTCTACACACAAAAGAACAGAAATGTAGCCTCGCCTTGGGCTCCTGGTTTCCTGCAGGCTTTCCACGCTGCCTAAGTCCTGACGAAGGACGTGGTTGAACTACGGTTCATGCTTATGTTGCACCCCCATAGTTGATTCAATTCTTCGACGTACCGCACACCAACAACCCCGACTTGAATGGCAGGCAAGAACACTTCAAGGCAAGTTTGCCTTCGACATTCGAGGGATGAGATCTATTTTCATCGCTTCTTTCGAAATATAGGCAGAACTTTGGAGGAGCACCAAGCGAGATGGGTTCCAGAGGTGCTGTCATTATGTTGGACAAATATCAATTATGGCCCATAATATCACGCTGACGTTTTTGGGCAGACTTTTAGGAGAAATAGGTGCAGGAAAGAGTACGGTGAGAGCAGGCAAACATCTAGTACAGGTTTCTACACCCTTACCGCACTTTTTCAGTTCATCTCTGTTGCCGGGCAAACTCTGCAAATTCGACCAGAAATCGGGCATGGTCTCCTTTCTTGCACGAAGCATGTTCAAGAATTTCAAGTTCAAAGCCCTTACAACCCGAAGCAGCTCGTGCGCCTCATTGACACTCCAGGCTTCAACGATCCGGCGATAGATGACGATGAGCAACTCTTCAATATAATCGAATGGTTGAAACTGGAGTGAGTATAGCTCCATTACTGATTTAGCATTGAACTGGTTCCTCCACTTATCTATCCCATCCGACAGACCTAAAACCAAGATTTCGGGGATCCTTTTCCTCCATGGGATTGATCAAGAGAGGGTCAACCCAACGGTGGTCAGCCCAAACCATATTTTGATACCCACTCCGCCAGGTGTTCGCATCGTGACAACAAAATGGGACGCGCCGATACCAGAAGAGAAGAAAAGTGGCCACGAAAATGACCTGCAACGAATTTTTCCAACCTCGGAGACTTTACGGTTCCACAGAACATTCGATTCGGCCTGGGAGATCATCACCGCAATACAAGCCGACCCAAGTGGTTTGACACAGAATGAATTTCGCAAGATGTTATTGAAGATTTGTCCAAAGTTCAAACAACATACCTCAATTATAGACAAGATGAAGGGCCTATTCCGCCAGATGTTTGCATGAAGTCCGCCGTATGCCGTGGAGGTGGTGGATTGCCTATGTAGATCACAGAGTATTGATGTCATGCAGCTTAGTGGCCATTTTTCAGCATTGTGTCAAGCGCTGGGCGGATTTTTTACGAGCTTGTTGCGAAGATTGATGTTACTTATCTACTGATGAAAATGTATAGATAAGTCTTGACGAGTAATAGAATTGAAGTTAAAACGCAATATGGCATCAAATTTCCGGTATTCTGGTCTAGGAACTCATGTATTAGTCGGATGGGTATTGTGTGCTTCTGTCGAAACTTCTGCTGTTAACCGTGAAATCTCAGAGAAAGCTGCTCGTAAGAGATCGAGGTCTCCATCAAGACTCTCAGCTCTCGTCTTCATCTGGGATGGTTGTGAGACTCAGTATAAAGATTTTATAAACGACCTACAGCAGATATTGTATCGCTGGCGGCAATGAGCTCGTGATGATGGTTGTAGACCAACGACTGCCGTTCGCTGTCCAGTTGTCGGATTTCTATGAGGTATAAGCGCTCAGATAATAGGTTCAAACGATGCAGTAAGACGTACCGCTTAGAAGCTCGTTTTCTCGTTTCAGCAGCGCAGGCAGGGAAGAAGTAGTAATGAGCTGCTCATAGTAGCTTTTAGCATCAAACGCCAGCGAATCTAGCATGTGTGATATGAGCTTGACTGATCTTCTGTAGACGAATTGTGGGATCCCGCACTTAAATCCATCGGATCCTGTGTATTCCCTGGACGAGCAGGTGGGGGTCCAACGCCTAAGCCGTAGTGTTTCCGTAGCAAGTCTCTTGCCCGAGTTTTCTGAGCGGGAGGTGGAGTGGAAGTTTGTCGTCTTGGAGCAGTAGGGGTGGCTATAGATGATGAGCTCATAGCAGCTACAATGTTATTCATGCCGTCTGAAGTTCCTGAGGCTGCGCGGAGGGGAGATGGAGGCGGTCGTGGAATGGATGAAACGCGTGGAGGAGTGGCCATGACGAATTGGATCGAGACCTTTGGCGGAAATTTGGAAATGTTATATTGGTTCCTGGTGACACGAAACTGCTGTTTGAGGGCTGTATGAACTGGATTTATAATTGGGGTATAAGACGATAAAGCCTCTCCAGTTCAAAAGGTATCCGTGTAAGTCAAGAGTCAAGTTCAAGTTCTAATGTACAGTCCGACGCGCTTTCTCTCATGTGATTCGTCCTCATTCAGCGTCGATGACGGTGACAACATTTGCAAAATACACAAGAGGCGCGAGAATAACAATATACAAAATTACAAGAAGGAGGGTATCATTATAATATACTTTACAAGGAGGCACTGGACTAGTCGCGTTAAATACTCTTATGAATACAAAATACCATAAGTAACACGCCAAGAAACAACGAGCGACAGTGTTCAACCAGTATCTGTTGACAACGTTCGAACACACGCAGAAGATATTAACTGCGTGAAATGAGTACAACATTGAGGCCACTGTTCCTCAAGCATACCCGCGAACCAGGGCCTCATTTCCCATTTTCTTTGGGCCGCATACTCGACGTCATTTGCCCGTTCGGCGTATACATGAATTGGTGTTGCACAGGAGTCATGGTAGCCTGGTTGGCAGACGAGTCTTGAGACGGCCTCGGCCGGTAATAGCTTGACCGTTGCTGCTCGTGAACATTGCTGGAGCCGGAAATTACGGGTGACGCCGTGTTAACAGCGACCGTAGGCATTGGCCATGGTAGTTTGGAGGCTGGAGGGGCGTTGAGGGTTCCAGGTCCTTTTGATGACGAAGGCCGTTGTTGATTCTGTAGCGCAGGTGATGCTGTCGGTGTTGATGTAGGTTGGCTGGTGCTTTGCGCCGGAGACGAGATGGATGTCGAAGGCTGTTGGAGTGAGGACATGGGAGGAGGCACACTTGAAGTCGGTTCTTCGTTGTCTCGTCTTCGCTTGATGCCTCGAGTGGAACTTTCTTTCAGACCCATAGCAGTAGCCTTGATAAGAATTTGATGCCTGCTCCGAAGACGGATGATCAGACATGAAAATGGGGCTCAATTTTGACAGCTTGCCTTGTTCTACTTATACCCCACTCCTGTATCACCCAATCCCACTCAATGTCTCCCGTTGATCCCTTGGACCGGCTCTCTTCTGTTAATTTCTTCAATCTTTCTGTTTCTTCGTCCGACCATGCACCTTGGTTGCCAATAACGGTCCCTCCTGTAGCTGGTGTCGTCGTAATGGTAGCTGTCGGCTGTGTTGACGGCGCTGGTGCTGGTGCACTGACGATCGTTGGTGGTGGTGGAGCAGTCATAGGTTGGGGAGGAGCAGCCATAGGTTGGGGAGGAGCATAATACGTACCCGGTTGCCCGTATGGATACTGATAATACGGCGTCGTAGGATATTGTCCATGAGCAGCGTAAACAGGATATTGAGGATATCCAGGCTGTGCTCCCAATGGGACTACAAAAGTTTGAGGATTAGTTATCATGGTCGAAGGTGTGACAGAAGCACCAGAGGAAGGCGTTGGAGCAATCGTGGATGTTGAAGCCATGGGAAGAGTAGGCTGAGACATGGGCTGATATATAGTTGGAAGGACAGGGTATACCGGTGGAGGTGGATTTACAACAAGCTGTGCAGGATTCGCCAGCTGAGATGGAAAAGGTTGGAACATGATGATGAAGCGTGCAGAAAAAATTCGCTCACCAAGGCATCACAAATTCTTTTAGCTTCTGCGAGCATGACCAAAGGGTCAATCTTTACACCAGGACCCATACTGTAACATTGCGCGATTACTAGTGGAGATGTTCCTTTCTGTCACGATAATGCATAAAAAAGTATGGAAAAAACAGACAGTTTGCTACATACCACCAATTCCTCAGCAGCTCCATAAAATTCAGCACATAAATTCAGAACACGCCATTGAAATTCGTAATACTGTTGATTTTGCGGGCTGATATTTGCATGCTGGGGTGATGCCGTTGACGCGTTAACGACACCCGACGCTGGTGGAGGGTAATAGAATTGAGATTCGTGTTTGGCAGAGCCCACTCGTGGGCGCCTATTCTTGGAACCTCTGGGTCTTCCTGGTCGCCTTTTTTGTTCGGGAAGAGCTGAAGCCATCTCGTTTTGGGAAGACACACGGTTGGCATCCGCAGAACTACGGTACCATGTTCGAGGATATCAACGCATAGAAGAACAATTTTGGCTTACTTGGGGGGTTGGGGAGATGCTCTGTCACTTCCGTGCATGTCACCATCGTTCTGGTTCAGCTGCTCTTCGACAAGTCCTTCGTCGTCGTCATCGGCCTCTTCCTCTTCCTCTTCCTCCTCGTGCGGAGTTATATTTGGAGCGTCAGCGTTTTGGGCATCAGTATACGGTGGATGAGGGTTTGCGTTGACATATTGAGTGTTGTGTCCTCGATTTAAAACGTTCGAGGGTGGATGCAAAGCATGGGAAAGAGGCTGATAGTGTTGAGGGTTATCCATAGCACAATTGGTGTTTAACCGATATCACGGTGCGGAGATGATAAGCCCAACTGGATATAGCTCTTTTGGACCGTTGGTCAGTGCCAAAATGAATGGCGGATTCTGAGACCGGATTAGCAGAGCTATGAAGTCCTCAAACGCTTGGAGAAGACCTGCAGAGATCATGGTCGTTCAGACCGTGAAGATAATCAGAGGGAAATATGGACAGTACCGAATGAACGTATTCCTGCTTCACGAAACAGTCGATTTTTCTCCGGGTCGACAAATCTTTTATTGGTATGCATTAGATTTCTCATCAAATATAAAAAATATGGCACAAAATCAAAATGAACGTACAGAGTCGATGCTAAGAGCAAAAGGCCTAGTTCGAGTAAGCAATTTTGGTATATAGCGTCAGGCAAGTGTCTCAAATACTCGATTTGCAGGGATAGATAGGACAAAGGTGTCGTCTTCGACGACGAGGGTGCGAGGAATTCAACCGTGGCGATGGTCACACATGTAACCGTCACACAGGATTAACTGTTTTCTGTTGTCCGCTGTTGATTCTCCGCCGTCAGTCTAAAATAAACCATGTTGCCCTATACAATTATCCTCCTTTCTACCTTCTCAATCCGTTTCACTTCTGTCAGACCTATCAGCTGGTGGCCACGATATCTGCTCTAGGACGATTCAGTATAAATAAGACAAATACACCAGTGCCTGCCAATTTAGCACCGTATCCAACATGGTCGTCTTCTCTCGCCTTGTTCCAACAATCGCAAGCGTATATGCACTTCAAGCTCGTGAGCATCTAGATACTGCGTCTTGGTCTTTAAACTGATAAAAGATAAATGTCGGCGGCAACCTTCAGTTTTCGCTCTTGTCTTTGTCCCTCAGCAAAATGAAAAGTTCTACGATCTCGGAGGCGCTGTTGGCTGGATATCGTCTACATTCATATCACTCTACTATCCGTCCTTGAAATCGAAGTTCTGGAATGGCGTTCCTGGACCCCTTCCGGACTTGACATCTTTCGCTCCCAGACAAATTCTTCTCAGCGCTGCCCTCGGAATCTGGTCTACGCGTCTTGGAAGTTTCCTCGCCATGGTTGGTTCTGGCGTTCGCGGAATTCTGCTATCGCTGACATTTTTCAGAGAGCTATCAAGGCTGGCGGTGACTCTCGGTTCGACGAAATTAAGAAACAGCCAAAGAAGTTTACTTACTATTGGATGGCACAAGGTAATTTAGTCTCAGTCGGGTGAGAATTGTTTCGATACACACGATGACGGTACCATCAACCCAGCGACCTGGATCACTTTGGTTGGATTACCGATTTTTCTCTGCAATGCACTTCCTGCTCGGGTCCATCCCGGTCTAGGAGGACGAGACTATCTGGGGCTCGGCATATATGCGGGCTCTCTCTTACTCGAAGTGTTAGCGGACCGCCAAAAGTCAGCTTGGAGAAAGGCTAAAGAAAACAAACAACATGACGAAGATTTCGTATCGAGCGGCTTGTGGAGCATCAGCAGGCATCCCAAGTAAGTCTTAAAGTGTTTCCGAGTTGACTTGAGCGTCTAGTAGACATTTCGGTAGCTACGTTGGAGAGGTTGGGATCTGGACAGGTATATGGATATTATCCATTGGGTCGCTTCAAACTGCGACATACCCAGTTGGCACGGTGGCCCTCGCCGCCCTTAGCCCTCTATTCACTTGGTTTCTGATTCGCAATGCAAGTTATCTGTACAACCTTGAACCCTTAGCTGTGACACTGACTATATCCGTGCCTACTACAGGTATCGGGTGTCCCACCTTTAGAGCGTGCTGGAGATAAAAAATTCGCCTCAAACGTCAAGTGGGCACAGTATAAGCAGTCCGTCCTGTCCCGTTTTAATCTTTGTAAAAAACGCTCACCGTTACACAGATCTGTCCCAATCTTTTGGCCGTGGGGTGCAATCGAATAATCTAATATGAACCTGTATGAAACCACCACGAATGACGCAACTGTGAGAATGTTTGCGAACCTTTAACCTGGCATCTAGCCTCGCATTGAAAGTATCTTCGAGAAAATTGCTGCTACGTAACTATCGGATTAAAGCAAGACAGCTTTTGACAAGTTTACTTTCATAGACGAACTAAGGTGGCGCCTGCGATAAAGGTACATGCAATACATTTGACAAAAGGAAATACTGATCTAAAGGAAGAACCTCATGAGACGCTTGGTCAACGGTACCTTCAGCTTCTTCGCCGTCGCCAAAAGGTTTGCAATGGTCTGCATACCCTGTTGGAATTCTTGGGCCACTGCCGGGTCATTGGACTCCTGTGTCTGTTCCCTCAATCGTTGGGCCCTTTTTCGTTGTTGTTCGATGATTTCCTCTAGCGAATATTTCAACGTCTGGCCGGCCTCTGTTTCTGGGACAAATTTATGCACGTTAACGAGCTCATCCTGTATCGTCAGGAACTGATCGGCGAGTTTTTTGTTCTTCAACCGAAGGAGAACTTCTCGAACAAGCTTGCACGGAGCGTCTTTTGAGTCAATCCTTTCAATCTTGGATCCCGCCTGGATCATCTCCTTCCAAAACTGATCCTCGAGTTGCTTCTGGCGACCAAGGCCGACGTCTGGAGTCACCAAAGCCCACTTCGTTGTCCCAAGAACGACCGACCTGAGTGCGTCTTTGCCAATCAATTTTCGGAACATGTCCAGGTTTTTGCGTGTCGTGCCCAACATACGTGTTTGGGTTATGTCGTGGAGGTATATGACGCCACCTAATTTAGCTTCTTTGTGGTATCTGACAACCGTTTATTTAGTACATTTCCGTAAAGCGCAAACAAAATATCTTACGATTTCGCCAGCCACACAGAGATGCGCTCCAATATCTCCGCGTCGTCGACATAGGTATCGTCGAATCCGGGAGTGTCGACAAGAACGAGCCGTCCGTCCTTGCTTTCATATGGGTTCGAAAACCCGCTCTGCTGGCCGAATTGAATCACGACGGGCTCTAATTCCACCGTTTGCGATTCGAGGTTATCTCCAACCTTGACTTTACGATGGCCGACAACGTTGTTGATAAACTAGGATTGAAATAAGTACGAAATTTTACGAAGAAAAGAAGAGGACCATACAGTGCTCTTTCCAACTCCTGTAGGGCCCATGACTCTGGTGCGACAAATTGTTATGAGCCCTGAATTTCGAGTCGCAGATGGTTGAAGGATGATTTGTACGTACGGTATAATAACATCGGAAGAATTCGCCTTGAATTCGTTCTCATTATTTGGCGCAAGGGTTTCTAAGAACTTTCCGTCTTTCTGTCGTTTCTTGGCTGTTTTCGAAGCATTTGATTTTGGTGGCATCGCGAAGTGGTGGTCGGTGAGATGGATTATTCAGGTACGACGCAAGATGGAATCGCAAATTCAACGTTGCCCTGTTATTCTTCTGGCCATGCCTCGAGGATGCCGCACTTTATGACACGCATTTGATTGGACGATTCAGGCCAACAGTGAAGTTACAGATTTAACTTATCACATACACGTTGGGGAGTAAATACAGCACAATCCCCTGTCGCCAATGCGAGGATCCCACGTATAGGATGCGTGACTATCATTTGCACCAAGATCCGAGGACCAACGTGCACCCAACGTGTACCGTGACATGAATGCACAATGTGAATTTCGGATGAACCACTTCGATTTCAGAATGCGTTGCACTGGGTGGTTCATGTTATTGTGGCTGTTTTTTTTATTAAGGTGTTTTCGATCCGAGTCATTTCAAGATAATTCGGGCGCCTGCAAGTCGATACACGAGTATCGCCATCACATGCATCCGTCATCTGGCGGGCCTAAGTACATAGGTCATTCTATCACAAAAGCGTTTCATTGGCGAAGTTTGGCAAGATCGGACTGACAGAGGAAGGCTCCCATCCTCAATCGGCTTGAAGTTGTTTCGCCATTTGAGGGTTTGCATGGGAATCGTTCACAACTGAGTTGCAAGCCAGTTACAAGACATATGTAATTCCATGAATATCCTTCAGTCCACGATATCGATGCTGAAGCGCTGAAGCTTGAAGATCGATCACACTATTCTGGAAGCTAACGCGGGCAGGCTAAGCAGACGCGTAAGGTAGAGGGCACGATAAACCGGCTACCTTATGTAAGCAGACAGCGAACTTGCTATTCCTCCACAACAAAAGCCCATTCCACATATCTAACTACATAGAAATATAGCCTGAGGTGAATCCTGCAACTCTCAAAAGACAAGATTGCATTTGTATAAAATTTCATTGAGGTATATTCCCTTTTTGGAATTTTTTTTTTTTTCTGAGTATTTTTCTGGACATTTCAGCACAATCTGCAACTTTGTCGACAATTGACCTCAAAGATTTTGCCGCGGCATAGGGTTAGGTTACCCTGATCCTTGCCATAAAGGGCATGCCGCAAAGCACAGCGACACGCACTTTGCGTCTCGCGCGGCGTTGCGCCTGCCACATACATAGAGCTTCGACTTGGTTCTAAAATGCATTACTTAAAATAGTAATTTTTATTCGATTGTGTAATCCATTTGAAATGAAAACGGTCGTCAAAAGGCCCTTTATATTTCAAATCTTTGTCGGCGTTGAAGGGCCCTTTCAATGGCCCAAAACTTAAGTAATAATTGAGGATTAACTATGATGATTCATACTTAAAATAGTATTTTACTTTCGAGTGCGGACAAAATTTGTAACTTTTGTCAAAATTTTTGTTTCACGTGGAAATCCCCCTTTTACGCCAAACCTCCCGAAGTGTATATGCCCACTCCCACCAATATTGAACTTCAACAAAGATCGCGCGTCACAGAATTCTTCGCACACACTGGGATTCTGCATGGGTTTTTATGTATCCATAGGAACTACATTTGACATTCATGGACAACATTTTAGTGAATTCCTGAAGTAACACAGATTGAGGTGGGTACCAACTAGCAGCCACAGTGAGGAGTGCCAGTGGGGCCATCAGCCCATCACATCGTCTGATAGCACTGGAACTGAATCAGAGCACTGTCTATAGAGTCATAAGGACGTAACATGTCTCTAACCACATACTCACAGGCTCTTATGACATGTATCTACGCCAAAAGCCTTTTCCTAGCCAGTCGTATTCACTCATCTGAGTCGTGGTCTGTCGCTTAACTGTTGCCTGCCCAAAAATTATCCCGCCAAATTTCAATGGAATGATTATGAGTTTATTTTTCGTCAAAAATTCTTATTCCCATCAAAAACGCGTGTCCCAGTCTTAATTTCGCCCAAATGGCAAGTTCCTTTGGCTAAATCACATCAAATCTGTGTTTGTTTGGCTGTGTTTCAATGGTCATGGCTATGGCTATGGCTACTTCCTACTTTCGGTATATCATGTCCCATGTCTTACCCCTAGATTAAAATTTTCAATACACTCTATACCTCACCCTTGCTCCTAGTCTAGTTATATTCTCATAAAAATGCGCTAAGTCCACAGAGATTCACACAGGTGTGACAGTGCAGCCGCTTTTGCCGTCATCAACG